>LOND01028987.1:0-32308 GCA_014220965.1 Paragonimus kellicotti
TAGCTTTGTTCAAAGAGAGCTCTCGTGTGCAAAAGTCTCATCCAAAGTATCCTCCGGCGTGCGTGGTGCTGATGAGACTCAACTAGGTCGAAACAGCTGTTGACTACTTCGCTGATAGTTAATGGGACCAACTTTTTGTAAAAACCTTCCCCTACTCCTTCGGAGGCTGTGGTGGATGCTTGCTCGTTTGCAGGCCAACCAAAAAACGGCTGATCGATTTCGGCCTATGAGCAAAAGGGAGCGCAACCGCTAAAGAAAAGTAGGCAACATCTCCTGATTGTCGTATTGTCTGACAAAAAATGATCCAACTTATGGTAGTCTCGTCTTACAAAAGCAGTTGTCAACATCGGTCATCGCAAATGCCGATCCATCATTAACTACACGTGTGGAATCTCTCTATGGGCTTTTACCTATTCTTAGCAAATTACAAATGACTATTTACGAACAAACTGTAGGCAACTGATAACGTTCCAATCCTGACACAGAAGATTCGTTAGTCCAGAATGATGGATTCCCAGCTCGTCTCATGCGCATGCCAACTAATGAAAGTGATTACGTTGTCGTACAGAAACGCACTCGCGGCATCTTAAAAAGCACACAGAGTCGTCCATTGTTTAACAATAAATGAGAAAGAGGCATGTGCAGACTTGGAATATCCTTCTGACATCCTGGTCTCACGTGAGGGCGTCTGTATCTCACATCCACCAAGGTGTGCTGTGATCCGTGTTGATTGATGTGACCAGCCTCACGCATTCGATTAGTGAGCCACTGGTAATTAACCGTCAACGCGAATTGATTTCATTCTATCAACCCACCTGTCGAATTCTCACTAAACTGCGACAACAATGGTGTGTGTGTGTGTGTGTTCGATGTGATAGTTCCCTTTGACTCGTCAGGCTTAATCGATGATCTTTCTGAATTCGCTAGGGATTGATCGGAATAACCCCCACGAAAAACTGGAAGGCCGATGATAATTTTAGGGATAGACACTCTATCACAAGTCCCTAAGGTCCCGTTTAATCAACGAAGGTGAACGATTAGTGTAGTTTTGACAACATCACTCTCAGAGCCAGTGAATCATTTCAAAATACAATCACATCATCTTCATGATTAAAGTGACGTACCGCAATCCACAAGAACGATACACTCGATCGTGTCTAACAATCTACCAACATTAAAAACTGAGGAATAGGTTTAAAGCCAAATCCCCTTAGGTATTCATTTATATCGACGTATAGGAAGCACCAGTCGACGTGGTGCTCATAGAAATGCACCGATAGATCATTAAACAAACGCTCACGATTTTGTTTAAAACAAAACAGATATTCCGTGCGTTGGTTGATTCCAAATTTGCCTAAGTACTAAAAGAAACAACGAGCCAAAAGTTTTAAACAACATTCTCCATGGCAACGGTTACCTAGACCGCCTCATTGCTAGAAATGTAATGAGTTTCATCCAAACCTGAAGTGCTGGGATCGAGAAGAGAACTAGTGATAAGATGAACGCCGGAAAACGGTTAACAACTGGACTCAACCAGACGATCAGAAAGACATATGCAACAGCCGAACTCCGTACCCCAGATGCCCGGTTTTACAATAAACAAAAACTATGGTTTTGGACCTCATTCGAGGTCGGATATCACAACAGCACTCGAAACAAAACCGGGAAAACGACCCGCGTCGTTTAGAAGAGGATGAACGACTAGTCCAACGGCGTTACTCTCTGTTGTCTGATCGAAAGTGAGCAGCAAGAGAACGTTAAACAAGCCTCAGCGTGCCACGAACCCATCAAAGACCATCCGTACGAAAACAACACTAACAAGGCTATTCTAACCGAGCTATTGACCCAATACAGCGTAATGAAATAACGGGAACACGAGCTTTTGGACAGTGTGGGCCTTTTCCGACTCTACCAACCGTTGGCAAAACCGGCAGAAGGTATACGTATCACCGGTTCCAACAAGTACCTTGAGTGGCTGAACTCCAATTGAAGAGCGCATGAACCAATTTGATCACCGGTCTCCGAAAACAGCAAGTAAGCGTTGTCACAACCTTGTTGGTCTTCGACTTATCGGCTGGCCATATCTATTATATCACACTAGCCTTCTCTGGTGAGTAATGAAACTAACAAGCTGTCTGCATTGCGGCCTCAAACTGGGTGCACTAGATAACCTGGACAGATCGACTCCATGAGGAAGGTGTACGAACTGAATTAATTGCCACTGACGCACAAATGGACTGCAAATTCCGTGCTTTTCCCTGCTTTCTAATGGCTTAGGTTTCGATTAAACCAAAGACTTCGAGTGGATTCCCAAGACAGCTTTTTCTTCGGCCTGAACGACCGGGAAGTATACTGTCCTTACGACTACGACTTTATGAACATGTTTACAATAATAACAGTTAGTTCAAATGTTCAACCTGAACCATGCGGCTAAATAAGCAGAGGAGTCTGACGAACCAATAAAATCACTACTAAATGATTGGACACTAGGTTAGTTGCGATTAGCGATATCTCGAACCAAGTCTGTCACAATCATATGTGATCACACTAGTTTGAAAAGGGAATTATCGACAACACTCGCATGCATCTATCATCACAGGAAGAGGAGTATACGTATTCTGGTTAGCAGAGTAAGGATACTAACACCTTGTTCATAATAGAGGAGATGCGTGTGAAACGATGGAAGCATATATGATTTAGATATGATCTGAAACATCCCCTAATCAACAGTCTCAACATCAAGTGCACAAAGATGACCAATACCGGCTGCAGTCGGTTAGAATGTTTTCGGATGGTACGGATAGCCGCAAAACATGAGAAATTATATAATTAATGATTTAATTGAATAGGCCAAGTGGAGTGTTGCCCGAGCACACGGTTGGCGGCATCCGAAACGGATTAGCCTGTCACAGTGACCGAAGCCAGAGGACGCCTGCGCTTCAAACCATCACCCCAAGTGGCTTGCGCTGCACCACTTGTGGTTCCACTCACACACCACATATCCGGTGTAAACCCGAAGGAATAAGACCATACACTTATACAGGTCGACATTCCTCAGTTTTCATACAGAAAACTCACCGTTCTCACCTGTTTACTGCTCATACACAGCCGGAAATATAAAAGGTCGATTTGACACAATTGTATTACCTACCATGTGAGCTAAATAGTTCATTTTCCTATCCTGGATAACAGAATTCGCGGCAGCCGTTAAGATAAAGCAATCAACTATTGAGTTGAGCACAGTTTGGTCACCTGTGTGCAACGCATCGGACAATTTACAGACCGTTGATCGCAGTAACTATCAGCGAATTGGTGAACAACTGCTTTGACCTGGATGAGTCTCACCAGCAACAGGTGCGAAGAAAAATTTGACCCACGACCCGTGGGCAGGCGTCGTAAGGGTGGTCTACATACCTATCCAACAGATGACGAGATTTGATCACTGCGTATATTTGGTGCTGATGAGACCCAAGAAAGTCAAAACAACTACATATCTCTTCACAGGGGTGGTTACTGAGAGTAACTTGCTTTCAAACCTCCCTCTCAATCTCTTCTGGGAAGCTAGTGGGTGTTTGCTAGTTAGAAAACCAACTATAGATGGCCACTCAATTCCAACCTATAGGAAAAAGAAGCTAAAAAGCTAATAGAAGCGATTTTCGAATCATATATGACCCAAACCACAAGCAAGTAAATAGCATTGGTGAACAGAAACGGAAAAGTGATTGATAAGTGCATAGAGGAAGAGGACCAAGTGAGTGTCTGAACATTTAGGTTCGAAAGAGTCACCTTGGTTAAGCGTTGACAGGGGAATGACGACTTCCTTACTGACCAGTTGTTAGGTGACAATCTCGCAAAGACGACGATTATCAGAAGTTCGTACACAAAACGTCAGTGCACCGGAAAGCTGAATGTGTGAGAGACGACAGTTACGCGAACGGAACGCATCAATGGATCACGACGCTCAACAGGCAGTTGATGAAAACAGATGCACCCGTTATTAGCCGAAGCAGACAAAGCAGAATTTGGTCTTATAAAGACGGAGAGTTATACAATTAAGCAGGAACGGCGTACAGTCATGATGGAAGTTGATAGTCCAGAGACTTTCAAACACACTTCTATAACATGTAGTCTCCGTACTCAGGGTGAGCCGAAACGAGGCAATAGTGGTCGATTCTGGCGAAACCAACCAGAATGTATTAATCTTGAACAAATATGGAATTCGTACTAATCGTGCATGAAGATCAAGTAAAGAAGAACGGATAACATTCACGGACTCCAAACCATATTAGCTGTCAATTCCTACTGCTCTGGCACACACAGCACGTTCTAATGTTCATTTGGACCGTCACAAAAGCTTGACGATTTACCTCAAATAGACAGGCCGTGGCAACGGGATCGTTACGGCAGCAAGCTAATTAAACCCTATCCCTTATGACTGACAACGAGATTAGGCAAAAAGAAACATAGGGTGAACAAAAAATAGACTGTCACATTCTTGCAAACAGATACTCACTTGAGCGCAGCCAAAGCGGATTGGATGATGCGAGTAAGAAGAGCAACAGAAGGATTACGCAGCTCCGGAGGCAAAGCGGACATTTGCGCAGCGGGATGAGACGGCAGAACGCTTGCAGTGCCGATCACATAGGAGCCGTAGCGAGTACGTAGATGATCAACAATCCCGTAGGCGAATGATTCCTGCAAGTGAGACAGTTGAGAAGACAGATATGATTGCAATGAAGCATAAGCATGCATGAAATGGACACTACTAGATTCGATCAAAACCATGGGTACATTCCGACTAAAGACCACATACAGTTAAAAGAACCGAAAACGTGTACACTGCTGTATGAAAATTAGACAGGAACAAATCGCCCCTTTCAGCTGGTAGGGAATTAGCATAACAAGGGCAAGGCTCGCACCCTTAACTTGTTGCACATTTGCATGTGCACCACCTGAATGCTCAATTATCCGGAGTGAAGGAACCGGCCAATCTGCCTTGAGGTTGCTCACCTCTCGGTACCGATCGGTTGGCCGACCTTTGCTGAACACTACTCACACACGTTCACTAGTTCGCATGACTCGGCATAAGTCCACCGGGCTCAGTAAGCAGACTGTCAATTACCAAAAGCTGGTGGTCGATTAGAATATGAAAGGCAGAAATATGAGACGTTTGGCCACAGGTAGTTTAATGGAGTGCACTTGCGTAGACTATGAGGTGTTCAATATAACGATGGCACGGACATTCCTACAACGCAAGATGGTGGTTCAGTCCACTTACAGGCTACTGTCTGCTCAACTGAGAGAGGCGCGTTGGTGTGAGGTTGTTTGCGGAGGTTGGTGGTGTCTCGCAGTCAGTAATGAGTTTGTACCCACAAAGTTGTTGCTTTTCCTTGTTCTCTTCCCAGAAGCTCTATTATTTTTGTCTCTCCTTCTTCTCTTTCCATTGTCTTTTACTTCAGCACATTTGTACTTATTCACTACTCTGCCATTTCGTGGACGGCTATCAGGACCAACGGGTGAAAATTGTGATGGAGAAATTACGGTAACAGGGTTCGAACCCGGGTCAATGGAGCAACGGTATTAACCCATGATGCACCGTTCTCAATAATAATGATAGGTTGGCGTTTTTATTATGTGACTGCAGGTTAGTGCTGGAACACCCACCTAGTAAATCTAACCAAAAGCTGTCTAGGATACCTAAAAACGTACGTGCTATCCCACTTGGCAGATCTGAACAAATGTAAACGGTAAGGCGGTGATTGATTGTTTGTTTGTAAGGAAAACAGACGTTCTGACGTTAATTGATTAGGTTCAGTCATAGGGATTTCTCTCTCACGGTTTCCCGTTTTTTTAATCCACACAAAGTTTTTTCTCCGCGTGATTGTGTAGCATTTAAGTGTCAACGTGAAACAGTGATGCGATGCTGATAGCGACGACGATGAATCAGAATAGATTTGTAGCGTATGACCTTGAGTTCGCGTCGTAAGGACAGTGGGTGTTAGTATGGCTACTGAACAAGAGAAAACGACTTCAATAGGAACACAGGATCTCGTGTAATATGAAACTGTTAGGTGCAGAGTTCTCGACAAATCCTGATCGGTAGAAAGTGACAAGCGTGTTAGCTAGTCCATGCTTGAAAATAACAATGGATGGCTTCGGGACCGGTAATCGGAAATCCAAGAATAGTAACGAACATGCGTCTTTATAACTCATGACGAACGAGGAGGCCCATTCCAACAGCACCTGCTAAGCGAGCACAGTTTTTGGAAAACATCGACGTTCTTCTGTTGACAACAGATGTCAATGTCAGTTGTCAAAGCCACTCGAAAGAGAGAGCACATTGAGGGACACAGGAATGTATGGCAGCTCAAAAGGACCTATAGACATCCACTATAGCAAACAACTACTTAAGAGCATGTCACACGGATATACATTCCGTACCAACAAACCCAATGGATAACTGAATTAGGAACTGGGAGGCAGAACAAGGTAAATTGGTCCGACATAGAACAGTATAGCACAGTACAATACAATACAACAATGGGTTCTACTCACCGATACTTCTTTATCACGTAGGCATTCGGTGAACCACTGGAGAAGAAAAACGCGAATCGCATTTTGCATTGAAGTGATGGAACTACTCGCTTCTGGTGCAGACCGAGAGGCAGCTAAGCTAACTGCATTCGCAATGCGAACCAGCAGGACCAAAGCTAAATCGATTGCGTGTACCGGAGAAGGCAAAAGATGACTGGGAACGGGAAACGCATTCGAGGTGGTAGATAGTAGAACACAGACCGCAGTAGAGGCGGACTCTGGGGTGCCCAAGAGAATGGGTAACAAACTAGAGGCTCGGACTCCTCCAGCATAATTAGAGGTCGTATCTGAAACGGCAGCGAGCAATTCCACCAAGCGAGTTAGACTGCTTTGAACGGGAGGATTGTTTTCTACAGATACGTCCGGCAAGGTGGTTGGTTCCGGAACGCCCGCAATCAGCTGGGCGATGCATTCAAGAGAAGCAGCCAACAGAAGAAATTTTTGTTGCTGTAAGTCCGCACTGGATAAGTGGTTTTTCTGGGGGGATTAAAAATTAATTAAAATATACTATTAAAACCGTATGAAAAAGAAAATGAGACTACGGACAATCGTGGGAAAAGACTGGATGTCATTGCTCGTCGTACATACCGTTGTCAGAATGGAAGGACTCTATGGTAGTCCAATCACCAAACATAAATCATGATAATTCGCGATACATGAATATGGGGTTGGCGATCATCATGAAACAGCTGCAGATGAGTGATCACAAGGTAGACGCCGGCAATGCTGTCAGAGTAGTCCACCAAACGAAAAACAAGAAATTACTTGATCCTTTGAAGGCAGTGAAGCACCGGAATCTCTGCAAGCAAGTAAGGATCAGCTTTGTGCTGTTACTTTGATAAACTAAAAGGCGCAAATCCACAGCTTGTTCCTTTTCCTTACATATACGACCATGAAAAACTTACATTCCCCAATCAGACCAGATAATGAATGTTTCAAGGTTTATGTTTCCACTCATCTTTCAATTTCAGGCAGATAATAAACGGGAAAATAAGAACACTTGGAGGGAGAACATCTACTAATACCATGTGCATGTGTCTCTTACCACTTGAGGCAATCGTTCCACTAAGCCTCTCTGACTCACTTTCAATCAAATAGACAGCCGACATAATCGGTACTTCGGTTCACGTCATCATCAGTGGTTTTTCAGTTTGACAAACCCAGTAACAATTTGAGTGAATTCATTTCACGTTCTAAATGGGTTCAGAGCTAGTGAACCGGTTGGTCACGGAACAGCTCGTATTCGTTTCTTGAAGGCAACTGCTCACGCCTGATGCACAGACTGCATCTTAGATCATCAGTATTAAAATACAGCTAACAAGTTCGTAATGAGTCTTAAAAACTGACAATCTGATGCTTCGAGCATTTACCCATCCACATTCTGACAGCTTGTAAAACTAGTTTGGACACTGACTGGAATATCTATCAACAATTTACAAACACCCGTTGGTAAAAATCATCCGCAGGCGAATGACTGATCTCCGGATTCGAATGAGATCTTAGGTGTAAACGTGCTCAGCCTGTGAGGGCAACTGAAATTTTGAACCAACAGAAAAGGAATCCTGGGAGGCTTGTTGGACTTCAGCGATAAACTTGACCTCATTTAATTTTTGGGTGCACATTTTGGCCCTCTAAACTCGAACTTCCCAATCGACACATTTGATACGTTGCAAGAGACCACAGCAGGCGAATCCTCGGCCCATATCAGTCACTGGATGTCATTCCGAATTGCCGTGTCCTGTGCTTTCGAAGGGTCCACAATCAGCTCGTCTGAAAGATCGATACATTTGGGTTTTCTAACACCGGACCTACTGGAACTTGATGAAGTTTCCTAGCAATACACTTCACATACTGCTGTCGGCTTCACTTAAATGTATACTGAGAAGTTAGTGCTTTAAGATGAGAAGGTCGGCTCCGGATATCTAGTATCCACAAAAGAGACAAGGCAACTTAAGGCACTAGAATCTGTGTTCAAAGAGCTGAAGTGTCACCGTAAGCAATGTAAGACCTCAAACATGCAACGGTTTGAAATAATTTATCAGGTAATTTCTCTGTAATCTTATCTATCGCATTTCAAAGGTGTCTAAGTAAAAGTTTGTCAAATGCAAGCGAACGGGGAAATTAATAATTCAATCCCATTTATAAACTAGTAAGTTCCTAATTAATTTTCCCTGTTTCAATAAATTACAAAGAATCAGACACGGTGATAAGATCATCCTAAATTGTTCAACTCACATCAACGATAAGATAAGAAGGTTTCTCAAATAGGAAACAAAACCAACAGAATAAAAGGAACCGCAGAGCAAGATCCAATAAGACGATCGGGAGATTGTTTTTCTATACATGAAAAGAGTCTAATAGCTACGACTTCCCTTTCGTCACAGTCAGTCCTACTTTAATCGAAAAACCAATGCGGTTCGCGAGTGAGAACATCTCAGACAACCGCGTACAATTCGGATTGTAATGCAGAACAGAAACAAACAAGAAATTGCATCATACAAATACAAACGTGCATCGATTAGTGCTTCCGAGAACGATGACGGTAGCGACAGCAACACCAACAGTATACATACACAGTCGATAGCATCCAGCGTGGTAGAAAGTGGTGCGCACACAGATACAACATTATTGATCGGAGAAGGGGTCGGAGCACACGCGACGACGTTATCACTGCTGTCCACTAAATAGACCTGAACGAACCTGAGGACTGTATTGAAGGCCAAGCGTGCGCACACGCGCGCATGAAAGTGTCGGATTTGCTCATTAGAAGATATCCGCCAAGTAGAAGCGCAAACGCCTTTCGCGCCTAGAAGGTCAACCTTTGACCGAGTGACTGACGTGGTGAGACGACAGTCAAGTCTATGAAGCATACCAGCTGACACGTGCACTACAATATCACTGCATCCAGATCGTTGGGAACTCGAAATGGAACCCATTACTTCGACGTAGAGAGCCGATGAGAAGACATGAACTGGTAGATTACGAAAAGGATGTAAGAGAAGTAACTATATGATGACGACAAGGCGACCGTAGAATAACCTTTTCAGAAGACGAGAATAAAATGATCAACTCGGACCAGATCAAACAATCTGTTCAGAAGCATGAAATGTGCGTATTACCAACCTGCCAAATGGCACGCATTTTTTAACGTGCAAATGCTAAGACGTGCCGATCGAATTAAGTGAACCGATTGACAGACACGCAATTGGTTGAGTCAAAATCCGCTTAACACGTCGAGTCGCCAATGTAGTCCTGATCGATTACCACCGAACAGTTGAGTGAAACACCTAGCCTACACATCATATGCTGCATGAAAAATTGGAGGGATACTGACACCGAAAACAGAGGCATGCTTGAAAGCAACAGACTGAATCACTAATCGATACTAACAAACTACGGCGAGTATCACAAACTGGTCAATATCCGACGCCATATGTGAGGAGTTCGCGATTAACAAACAGCAGTGTGTGTGTGTATATATGATCTTATCTGCCGAATGAGTCAGACTATTCTGTTATTAACACCGGCTAAGATAACCCCCAAAAATGCTATATCCTGTCGCATCCTACGTCAGGCTTTCGAGTCAGACACTTCGGACGACCGGAACGCCGCACCGCACTGGTCACCACGGCACAGACGTCACAGCCTTGAGTAAAACGAGGTTTGTCGACAAACGTAAGCTCCAAAAAGCAAGTGATGGACACAATCTATCGGGCAGATTACTCGACAAACGGTGCCCATGAGTACCGTGTACGTTTCGTAATCGATGATCGCATCAATTCTTTGATGAACCACATATCAGCCCTCGTCCATGTTCCCGTGACACGATCGGGGTAAGCCACACAGCTCTCAGTGTTTATGGTCCAACTATGTGTCACACTGATGATACAAAGGACCAGTTCTATGATCAGCTGTCCGTCACAATCCGGTCGACACCAGTGAGTGACCGACTGTTTGTTCTGGACGACTTCAGCAAACGAGACGAGTGTGACTCAACAGCTTGGCCGGGAGTCCTCGGATCCCATCGTATACGTGCTGTCAACTAGAACGGTAATCGTTTGCCCCTAACCAGCTATCACAAACATCCAACTTTAGCTAGATGGGAACGATATCACAAAATAGATTCATCCACGCGGCCGTCACCACCAGTTGCTTGATTACGTAGTCGTGCAACAGCTCGACACTGGTGGAGTAATTATCACACGGGTGATATGCGGGACTGAATGTAGTGCAGATCATACTGGTAAGGACCAAACAAATTATCAATATTTGAAAATCTGTTTATTCTAGGTCAACCAGACAACGACAGAATCAGGATGTTAAATTACTGCAGAATCCAAAGACGCGGACGGTATTTTAGTGAGTACGCCTCGTTTGTTTCTAAAAACGCTTCCGTATCCATTATCCCAAGGAGAGGTATGGATTTCGGATGAACAGTAGACATTATGTTCGCCATTTAACAGATCCAGAAGAAGTGTTGTGAACGCAACCATCCGCAGTTTTATTTGTGAATCTCAACCGGACGTTTGAGTTCATGTGCGACGAGACATTGTGGATGATAGCTGGTAAGTTTGGATGTCCAGGTTAAGTTCGTCAGTTTGATTCGAATGTTGCATGTGGGTATGAGGGCGAAGGTACAGTCGTGTGGATCGACTTGTGATGATTTTGACATTGTCACTGAAGTGAAACAGGGTTCTGGTCCCAGCCCTATTTAGTTTATACTTGACCGCGATGTCAACAGTTCCTTTTCGAAACTCAGAGGACGGTGCAGAAGATGAATGTCGCACGAAGGGCCGCTTGTTGAATATCCGACGTTGCGGCGCGCCCGACTCGAGTGCATACTTCAAAAATGCGTATGCTTGTGTTTACAGATGACTGGGTTATTTGTACACAGCGAGGAGGAACTTCAAGAACTGACAACAGCTTACGTGACCGCAGCACCCAAATATGGTTTAGATATAAACATTTCTTTCATCCTTCTCCAGACGGAGGTATTGCGTCCCCACCAGGAAATTGCATCAATCGTCCTAATCCTTCGGGTTTGCATTGGATAGGTGGTATGTCAGTGGAACCACAGGTGGTACAGCATAAGCCACTTTTGTGGTAAGCGTTACGTGCAGGTGCCTTTTGGCGTTGGTCATTGTGACAGGCCAATCCGAAATGGATGCCATCACGTGTGAGTGGTAAAACCACGGCAGGAGAAACGACCATCTATGGAAATACCACCCTGGTTGGACGAAAGCACATGCAGTCGCTAACGACTTTCCAGCTGGATGGCCAATGAATCTTCTTAGACCATTGGCAACCATGGACAATTTCACGGCTTTGCTGGACCATCATTGTCTCTGATGATGAACAGCGTCTGTACAGTTGCCACACAACCGTTTTTGTGTTCAGCTACCGAGTTACCTCTACCGACATTGACGGCTCACCGCCACACAACTATGTAAAGAAATATGTTTATGTATATGTATACACAACAATGCAAGAAGACATATGGATGAGGATTCAAAGCAAGGAATTCCCAAGATCTTGCGTCCAAATAATCAAAGTTAGAGTGTCACATTTTGTAAGTAACGCGCAAGCAAATAAATGAGTGTTGTGTGAGAGTATGCGGAACACATGAGAGAAAAACCTTCTTGGTGTTTACACTGACTAACTTCGATAACTATCTTTACTTCACAAAGTCAACGGCAACGTTATTCAAATTAGTCTATCAAGACAATCGAACTAACGGGAGGACCATGCAAACATGACATCCACGCATCTGGATACAGTGAAAACTCGACGAAAGAGGACTGAGGGGTGTGTACATGAAGGCACTTGTAACACAGTCAGCCAGCAGTTACCTGCTGAATGGCAGTGAAATTCTCATTCCTTGGGAATCAAAAATTTAGAGGCACTCCACTAGTAAGGTCTAAATTAAAAAGACTAACAGGCAATAAAAATGTAAGGCAGAATAAAAGTGAAGATAGCCATGAACTAAGGAATGAATTCAAATGTGGTATTAAACATTCGTGTGCTTCACATGGTAGTGGCAGGAATATGAACATGAACTGAGCATTACAGGGAAAAACTGCAGTCTTCGCATTACCATAGACTTTCCCAGTAAGCCCCTTTCGAAAAGAAGCATCATAGTCGAGTTTCGGTCTTGTTGGAGCTGGTCAATAATACATACCCTTGCTACGATTACATGAAGCAACCGTGTTGACCACTGCGTCATCGACCTCACATTAGACACGACTCAACTAGAGTATGCTCAGCCACCTACGCTCGCAAACAATTCTGATCAACAAATCAAACAAAACCTTCGGGATAAAACACGCCAACAAAACTGTTTCCGATAAATTCTCCTCTTTGGCTGGTACAATTAATATAACAATTAAGTGGCGTGTTAGAATGTTATTGATCAAGTTCTTAATCGAATCGACTAAAATACGATGACACTCACGTCACCATATCTTTTAGCGTCGTCAAACGAGGCAAACAGGCAAATCTCCAGCGTAAAAGAAGATGATAATGAACCAATTATAAAAGACAAGTGGATCTAATAAGTGACCACGTGACATCGTACATTAGGCTGCAAAGGGTTCTCGGCGTATTAAACGACAGATTAGTACACAAACACATTCAGGGTCAACATCAACACCGGCAATAAAACACTAGCAGCAAACATTAGTGTATTAACAGCCACACAACCATAGAAGAAAGAACATTTAACTGGAGAGGTAAGGAGAAAGGAACGGAGCTAGACGCTACAGCATACACATGCCCAAATCACCTAAATGCTTACACAGCTGTAGGCGAAAGTAAGGCGCCATCAGTAGGACAACTTCCTTAACAATTTCGCCGTCGCACAGTATTAATTGCACTCCCTTCACAAACTACCCACTCAAACAACAGCATTCACGTCATTCAGCCAGGTTGGATATCATCTAAACTACAGTCTCGAATCACCGACTATGAGTCGCGAAGGCCCTAGCCGAGGGGACGAACGCAATGTGTGATGGTTAGCCCTTTGGTAACTGAATTCGATTCTCCACATTAAGTCATCTGCCCACATCGAACTCCATACTGGTTGGCCGTAGCACCGCTAAAAAGTGTTCGGTGCCAGAAGCGATAAGCAAACATCCTAGTGCATGGCCTAACCATCCAAGTTTGAACAAACGAAATCGCTTGATACCCACTACCAACCATCCAAGGTAGCGCATGAGTGAGTGGACTAACTTGGTGGGCACTAACAAAACCTCGCCTGCCAACTACTTCGGTGCTACCCATCGTTGTGCAGCCAATGAAAAAACATTGTACTTTTTGTATCCACGACATAAAGCACGAAACATCCATTCTTACATATTTAAGAAAATTAAGAAACACGAATAAAGGTGTAGGCGCCTTGATGTTGTATGTTTGAATATAGACGTAGCTATTTTTAGTAGTTAGGTCCACTTCCCCTCCCCTCCTCTGTTTTCTTCTTTCTTCCTATATAAGTTTCTTTTTTTCTTTGTTCTTCGTGGTTGTGTGGCAGTCAAGCATCAGTGTGAACCACTGATGTATTGCTGTCTATGATGATGATGATAATGATGTTGATAAAACGTCTCATTTGATAGGGAATGCACAGATCGAAGTAAAACAGAATGTAAGCATGCCTCAGACCGGCACAGGGGTTGAAGGTGCAATCTTACGAACCATGTCCAGTGGGTTAGTATGAGTCTAATTTACAAGACAGGAAGATGAAAGTTAAGGTCTACAATCCACGGAAAGTCCTTATTCATTCTTAAAATTTCCGGCCAGGGTTCAATAAACTACGATGGTCAGTACATCCTTGTTGGAAGTTAGGGACGTGGTAGAGATAGGGTTTCAGGTAACTCATAGCACGGATTAACGGAACTTTGCACATATCGTCATCATAGACAGCAATACATCAGTGGTTCACACTGATGCTTAACTGCCATACAAACCAAAAAGGAAAAAAGCTCTATAAAGGAGAGAGGGAGAGAGACAATCACTACCAAATACCTCGCTTCCTAACCTCCTCGTTGCTCACTCGCTGGTGCCACCCGATACGAGCGATTGAACGCAGACATCGGTGGTCAAATACCTGAAGACGGTTCACGTCTTCTACCCTGAGCGGCCAAGTTTCGCTGCCGTAAAGTAACACAGCCCTCACTGTCGCCTTATATACGCGACTTTAAGCATCAGAGAGATACCTCTCTGTCGCCAGAGATGCTCTAGATTAGCGAGCACCATCTTAGAATAAAGTAACGATAAAGTTCGACTACTTCAGCCAATTATCTTCGGTCAAGATAAATTATTCAGCGGCCTTCGCGTTAGGAAACAATTTCAAAGTCTCGCTGTCAAAACGTAGTAGACCGCCACAACGTTTCCACGAGACGGTGCCCCACACATCCAGAAGGCGTTTTGGCAGTTAGCAATATGGGGGCGTAACCACTTTCCTCTAGACTGTTCGCCATGATCTGACGTGAATGAAAGGGAGTTGCAAATAGCAAAATCCTCATAAAAGCCGAGTCAGCACACAAACTCGATAACTGGTATAAAGTTGGGAGTGGAACACACTTTCAGGTACCAATGTCATCCCCATCGTTTACAGGATCACATCGAATTTAATGACACTGATGCCCAACTAACATCATGATGATTGCATCTCAGTTCAATATCAACGTGCCTGTATGTTGCAGATGAACGGCAGAGTTGTAAGTAACAGTAAACGACTTCTGCAAACAAGTGTTTTTCTGCAACTGTCACTGACATCACTCAACAGACAACTCAGTCACACAACGTCAGTAGTCGCGCAGTGAACCTCACTAACTGCCATTTTCCTCATAGACTTCAACAACAGACTCCATGAGTCATAGAGGTCCCAATCTGAGAGATGGAAACGAGCCGGTGGTTAACTTCTGACGACCGTCATCAACTACTAACATTAAGCTATCAGAGGCAGACCACCTCTGCCTTGGTTTGTCGCTGATGTGGAGGATATATGCTACTAATCCGCATGTAACGTGCATACGTATACAGTTGCCGCTTTTTGGATTCTTTGCTTCGGATGCTGCAGTTCGATGTTTTACATCAAATAATCATTTTCTAGCCTAATCTCTGCTGCCTGTAAATGACACTGATTCAAGCAGCTGATCACAGCCAACTATGGTCAAACATTTGAAGACGGCTCATACTCATTCTCGAGATCGCTTTACAAATGCAGTGTTTAAACTTCAGAGACAGCCTCGATAAATTAAAACCGCCATCGTCCTGAGGATAAAGACACCCAATTCCTTTCTCATGCTTCTGCCGATCGTTCTTCAGTACACAAATGCGATTCACAAATCAGTGTTTCTTTTACCATTTTATTCTAGACACAGTCCAAAATAGTGAACTGTGTTAATCTATGAGATATCGTTCACGGTTATGAGCACAGGACATCCCATATGAAATTAATGAAGGAAAACTCACTTTGCATCCGTTCCATGCAGTCTGCAACACAACCTGAGAATTCAACCGTGGGGTGAGATAGTAGACCAGTGCATGACCCAGCATAATCGACCTGACCGTGTTCGGTGCCTTGAAAATAGAACGGAGGGAGGAAACAATCAACCGCCTCATTCATTCACTCTCTTATTCTAATCCAGAAGTGCACAGTAAAGTCTACAGCAATGACAAAAAATGACGGGAGAAAGTTGAGGCCATAGAAACTGGTGAGGAGTCCATAAGACGTAGTGTACTCTACGCTCAGATTTGGCGGAAGCATCGAATAAGCGACGCGGTAACGTTGTTAACTCGACTGCGATACAGCTACTAGTCAACCTGGAACATCCGCGGCAAGATCAACAATAGGGATGCATGCCAAACTGAAGTTACATGATGAAGTTTCCGAATGGAAATAAGTTCGTACTGTTGGGAGATTGCATGTAAGGCTCAGTATGACTATGTCAGAATGATCACTGACATACTTTTAACAGTCATGAACTGATACTAAGGGTATTTCCAATCACATTTTGTTTGAGTAGAATCACAAAAAAGAACACATGCGATCGTTGATTCATAATCACTATACACTTCCTCTTAGGTGACAAATAAGACAGTGACCTACGAGTGAAGGTTAGTTGCGACAAAATCAGTCAGGAGCTGATGATTTTGACACTTAACTGTCACACAGCAAGAGAAGAAACAACCTCCTCATAGATAGTAATAGGAAAGGAAAGTTGAAGTCATAAGATTCCCGCTTCAACATCGGACAATTACCAACGAGGAACGTACTCCCCATCATCGTCGGGAACAGCAATACATCGGTGTTTTGCACTGATGCTTAACCGCCATACCACCATGAGGAAAAAAGCAGGCTCTAGCTAAGAAAAAAAGAAGGGAGAGGAGGAGGCCTGACTACTAAAACCAACTGCCTATACTTAAAACACGTAACATCAAGGTGCCCACTATTTGCTGAAAAGCGTTATCAGCAGCGCCAATTAATGCACACAGACAATTCCAACGACAACATTCACGTCACTGAGTCCGATTAGCTATCATTTCAAATTATGTTTCTGGTCACCGAGTCCATGAATCGCGAGGGTCGCAGCCCGAGAGACTAACCCGACCCACAGTGTCTGACCCGTCGGTGAATAACTTCCTTTATGTATACAGGTCACTTCACACCTTACGCCAGCTGGCCGAGGTATCAGCAGAGTGTTCCGTACGGCTGACATACTTAGTACACGGCTTAATCATCTATGTATAACTTAACTAAGTCCAGCCTAAAGGATGAGCAAAAGAAGCTGTTTGATACGCAATACCAAATACCCAGTTCTAACCTCTTCATTGCTTACTCGTCGGTGCCACTCGATGGGAATAAATGGACGAAGACATCGATAGTCGAATAGTTGAAGAGAGCTCATGTCTTTGGTCTGAGCGTCCAGGTTTAGGAGCAGTAAAGCAACGATTGTCTCACAGTCACCCCATTTACATGATCCTTAAATTTTAGAGATAGGCTCTATACTCAAAGTTGCAAGTGACCATACTGTGGCATGATATCTCATTACAAAGGAATATGGTCTTGACGAGAGAAAGAGACAGCACGATGCCTGAGTAGTCTATACCGTCGGTTAACACTTGTTCTAGGACAGTAGAGTTGAAACAAATTATCGTTCAATGTTGTTACTATTTTCAAACGCATGATCGGTCAACGTAAACTTCAAGCAGTAGTGCACTGTTATAGTTATTACTAGACAGACCTGAGAACAGGCTGAGCGTTAACGTTTCACCAATGAACAAACACGAGTACGCGTAACACAAGTGGCAGCACAAGCAATAGAACATAATCGTGAAACACCGGGTTATTTATCGGTTGAGCCTTTATTGATACGCAGACAGCAATTACATATATGTAGCTCTTCCAGTATTACAGTTTGAATGAGTAACACATAAACGATTGCCTCCTCAAGCAAAACGAGGAAATCACAAGAACATGTGTGTATAGTGGTAAAAAAAAATGAGGGAGTGGGTGCCCGCCGGCTACACTTACCGTTTCGAATAACGTGGCGGTTAATATATCTGGACACAAACTAAAAGCGTGCTTCAAAAGTGTGTAGACAGGAGAGAAAAGGCCACGTTCGGATAAAGACAACAGCGCTTGCACGTAATCCACATTTTTCCTGCGAGATGGAGAAAAAACAGCAATGAAGGACTCGGAATGTCAATTGGCAAACCGTAAGAGCGTAAGTTTGGATCTCAACGATCTTAAATGCACCTATCTACGGCTGAGAAAACTTCCCACTTGTGACGCAAAAAATGATACGTAACTTAAGGAGTTCAGGCGTACCAGCGAACGGCCAAGCCCGGACCATGAACACGTCATGCCGAGAATATTCAAAATTGTCCGGTTTCAAGTCTGTCAGAAAGGCAGTACAAAATTAAAACGGTTGACCTGGAACACAATCACGTGAGGAGCTAGGGGGATCGTGCAACAGACTTTAGTTGTTGTGCGCAAAATTCGACCTGTCCGCGTCGAAGCCAAACTTGCCGACAGTACTTAAACTTGAAATAATCATTTCCACCCCCTTAGATGGAAACGAGAAGAGGGCGGACTGCCACAAGTCGCATTAATCTTCGAACTACGGGACCGTTGACCCGTAGTGTTTTTTTTTGCAATATAGATTGCGGTTTGATCGTCTCCGAGCGTTTTGAGGAACTGATAAGACAATTGTGACACAATAACTTTTAAGAGGTAAGATCGAGAATCCACGCATCGCAGATGCTCCCCAAGACTGTCACTGACAAGCAGAACGCGGCCGCTGTCGGGGCAATGGGAGTAGAAAACCTAGAATACCAATCAATAGCTCCAGTCGCTACTGGGCTCAAATGATCCCGCTCTTAAAAGATCATACAAGGCCACCTCGGGGTCAACAAGAAATTTTGCTCGACAGGTCTCTCGTGGCCCCACCGTTCATTAAAAGTGGCGCCGCATCAGTAGTGACGATACACATACGATTTCTTTGCTCGCGTCCCAGGGTTCACAGCGGCTGGATCGCGACGGTCCGAAGAAATTCAGACGGCGAAAGTCGACTGAAAGAACGGGTGCAAATTCTTTCCAGAGAAAAATTGTCGCCATGGTACGCTGAAGAATATCTACCGAAATCTTTTCCAACCTTATTACGGTCGTCACAAGACGAAATTGGGTAGCAGGCTCTCTAAACGCCACAACGTGCTTGCGCGTACGTTAAAGTTCAACGGATTTTCCAGCCGATTCTGAAAGTAAATGTCGAGTACACACTTCATTGGACAGAACTTACAATGTGAAGAAAAATAATTTGCGCAAAAAACTACCAAAAATAAGGGAATTGCTTCAAAAAGCTATTCAAGCTTCACCTGAAAGGTTCGAGAGGTTTGAGAAAGTCTTCGTACTTCAGTTCATCGCATCAAAAAAAAATGCACTAGAAGTAGTGGAAAATACATCGAATTTGAATAAAAAGGAGATTCATGAGATAGAAAATTCAGGGACTTTCAACTCCAGAGATTTCACGAATTTCCTAGTTTTTTACGTACATCGTAGCAATAACCACTGGTTCTTGGCAAACGACATATTTAATCTTTGCATGCTTTTATACGAACCGTGTAATAGGCCAGAGAACAATAAACAACGTGTGGAGCGAAATTACTGACCATCCGATTCAGCGCTTTGAATGAAAGTGTTGAGAATGGATTACCAGCCATCAATTGAGTTACGACAGATAGTACAACAATTCATACAACGATCGACACTATGGTTGATGCATCAGGCTGGATCGCGCACATGACAGAACCGCTGTTTTGGTTGTTAACAACCGGAAGTGTGAAGAGAAGAAAAAAGCAACTATTCGCGAAAACATACCATATTTGAGTTTGTGCCTGCTCTTCGGTTTGATTCAAACGATACAACGACAAATCCACGGAACGATGTGGCCAGTAGGCTAGACAAATCACATCCGGGAAGTTGTAACAAGAACGCAACAGGGACAATTGGCCGTGCGCATGCATCCATGGTCGATAGAACAAGTTGACCGGCAATTTTGGTTGGGAATCACGCAACAAAAACTGCTTCAGCAGTTGGAAGGCGGAACGGTTCGAGACAAAGAAATGCGGACAATCTAGTTCGGAGATGATCTGGAACGATGAAGAGTTTTTGCCCGATAAGTGGCGAATGATGAGACAGAACATAAAACGTAGTTTGAATAAATTTTCATGAGTGAGCAAGGCAATATGAAACAAAAAAGAGAACCACTGAGCCGAGCGACAGCTGTAGATGGAGTGAATAATTATACATCGAATATGCTACTTGTTCAAAATAAGTAGCCTTATCAGAAACTGAAAACAATTGAAGCCGACGGCCATCGGAAGTGCGGCACCACGGCAACCAAAACTATTAGCACGAATTGCTTTTACCATCAGGAATAGTTTCCGATGAAAGTCAATCGGAGAAGGTTGGCAGCATATCCACTGGTTACAAGCACAACCCGAAAAGAAAAAAAATTCATACTTGCATGGTGCCTTTCTCTGCGTTTATTACTACTGAGTAGTTTGGCAGATATATGGTTCTAGATGAGACCCAATTGTGAAAAGTCAGGGCTTCGGCTGGATTCGAACCAGCGACAGAAACACCATGCCTGAACGCGGCAAGCGCTCTACCAGCTGAGCTACGAAGCCACGCCAGAAGCTCGGAAATTTCACATTTGGACTCGGTTACTCATCAGTCAAGCATCAGTGTGAACCACTGATGTATTGCTGCCTATGATGATGATGACTCATCCGTCCCACTGTCTCATGGAATCCACCAAATGATCCAGTGGACCGACTGCCCTGGCAGGATTTCTCGAACAGTTCACGCTGGAATCCACCAACGCCACTGTTGAGCATAGAAATTGTATTACTAATAAGTAGTTTGGCAGATTCATGATTTTAGATGAGACCCAATTGTGGGGAACAAAGGCAAATAAACCAAGAGAGATTGAACGAACACTGTTAGTTGACAATCACCGCATGAATATCACATAATGTAGTGGACTAGAAACCACAACACGTGACGCCACGAGTCGAAATTTAGAGACAAGTAAGTCCGATACGGCTTCTTCGAAGAAGTGAACTTTCGTTTCCATTATTGAGCGACACCACGAAGACATGGCATAGACGGTGCTATGACGAAAGCCCGTAAGTGGTTTCAACTAGCCATCGGACCAATCATAAGTCGCGTAAACACAGTCAGGCACACAAAGCGTGTCAGATCACGCTAGCAGGTCACATGACAACTTCGGTGGTCAGCCGAGAGGAGGCATGCGGTATGACACAGCGAAAAATAGCGAAGGAAGGTGTGGATTAAAAAATTGAACTATACCTGATTCATAGTGAGATTCGGGTTCAATTCGAAAACCACCGTAAGGAAGTTATCCAGGTTCCACATCGGTATACCGACTGTCTCGCCATCCAGATGAGATTTGACTGCAGTAGCAAACGAACACATTGACAAAAAACAGTTTGTTAAATATTTCACTTGCAACCAAAAGGAAGTAGTGTTCCGAATGAAACAACAAACCACCAACATAAGCTTCAACCACGCTAAATAATGAAAAGCTTCTCATAAAGTAATAGACTGTATGAGGAAAAAATCCAGCTTCTATTTTGTATTTTCCAGAAAAACTGTAATCCATCAAACTAAAAAGTCGGGAAAAACAACCCATTTATAGGTTAATTTTACAGTTTACCCAAAGAAGTCCGGTGACTGATGCAGGTAGTCAATATTTGTTCACGGAACCCCTTTGAGTCTAGGATATACAATAAATATATATATATATATATATATATATATATATATATATATATCAGGTTCTGTAACACCTTCCACGGTTGTTTTGTACACATATCTCGCAGGCTTTAAGGATGCATCTTTGCAACTGGACATGAGATGTGTTGGCTAAGACTATCCTAAAACACAGGGATTCAAGCCAACTGAGAGGGTCATTACAAGTAACTGTCCTGCTGATAACACCTTACTTTCGTCTGCAGCTCGGTTGTTTGTTTGCAAAGTATAGGCATCTTGATGTAAAATGGTTGAGTTTAGACAAAGTTGTTCTCAATGGTTAGGTCCCCTCTCTTCTGTCTCTCTGAGCTACAGTTTGCCTTTTTATTCACGGTTGTGTGGCAGTTAAGCAACAGCCCGAACGACTGATGTATTAGGAGCTTAAATGATAATGAAAATAGTTAACGGGTTAATTCCGCAGTTGACATACTGCGCCTGTTGTCGTGTGACTTTTGGATCACGGTCAGTCTATCCGAAACTAGACGGAAGCGTTTAAAAGGAACTACGTTTCGACCGTTGTCTATCCATTAGAGAGAAAAACGGATTCAGGATATAACAGGAACGCTCCAACCATACGTGACCGCCATACTAGCCAAGGATTCGGAGGGAGCCGATTGACGCTTGCCACTAGACCAACGCGAACGTGCGTTCACGCTCCATCAAGAGTCTAAATTGATTTTCACAAACGCACTATGGTCCGGAGCCGAACCATCAACTGCAGGTCCGGCAACTTTCAGTTACAGCACCCGGATTAGTGACATGACATTCGACCTACGCGCGAACATGTAAATAGATTTGACGATTCATTAGCAAGGGACAAACTTATTAGATGAGATCAGAAAGTGAAGTCGTGAATGCCACTGTAAACAAAAAACTGCAACACGAAGCAGAATAGATCAAAATAACTGAATAAGTGGTTGAATGAACAGATGAATTACCACGATATCGCGGCAGAAGTTTCCAACTACTCGACAATAATGAGGAGTATTCTAGAAGAAACCTATCAGACGTAAAGGGAAACAAAAACCGGATAAAATAAGATTACAGGAAGTTTAGACTCGGAGAGAGCCAAGCCTAAGGACGACCAGATTCAAAGGCCGACATCATTATGCCAGGGAGTAGTGAGGCTACCATGTTAAACAGGTTAAATCTTCTACTGTAAGAAAATTATGATATCCAACACTGTTGTTGATTAGTTGACTACCACTGTTTCTTGGTCGCCCGTTGCATTCTGTTTGATCCCTTCAATCAGAATACCATTGATCTCATGTAGCTCCCATCCTAAGCCTAGGAAACTGGCTGAACAACCATGGTGGGCTAAAGCGGATGCACGCCAGGATCGAAACACTACAAGTTACTTTAAGACGTAATGAACCTCTTAGTGTATTCTGTAGTATCGGGAGACAGGAGAACTATTCGTGACAAAAAGTAGCCGCAGTGTTTCAACGACTGAAGGGTTGTTTCTAAACCTATTGTGGATAAGACCAAGCAAACGAGCGCAAACAAGAGGCCATAAGACTCAAACAAACGACGAATTACGCCATTATGTCTATGGCGATGGTTTGGCATCCTTTACAGTCAGACTTACCGAGGCCAAGTTCCATGAGTCGAGACTCAGATGACGAACCCGTGAGACCGCGTTCTCTTGTCGTTGAGCTTGATAGTATTAGGGAGGAGGGCCTGGCCGAACTTCCGGTTCCGGTTGCTTCGCGCCACAACGCACCAGATCCACCAACCTGGAGGATCATCAACGTCTCCTCTTCCGAAAGTTCGGCCGAACGCGATATGTGATCGGATGAATCGTCAAGGTCCGGCTTACGTCCTAACTGGCCGTCAGCGGTGCGCATAAGCAAGCACAGACACTGCGCCACGGCAGCCGGCGAGATCTCACGTTGGGTGAATTCCGCCAAAGTTAGGCGCATTGTGTCCAGTCTAAAAGCAAAGAGAGATTGGAAATGAAATCACCCATTTGTTGAAGTGAAGCATAACGTTACAGTCAGTCGTATGACATAATAGCATAGAAAATAAGACCAAAGGCTTAGCTTTCACAAACAATCAACGGGAATGACCATGTGATTCACGCGCTACAACGAATGAAAAATGGCAGACAACAAAGACCGCGGTGACCATTGACGAATACAAAGGCGACACTGGCTAGCACGTGTTGGCATTGTCCTTTGAGCCCCAACCAAGAACTAAGATTTTACACAGAAACCCATATTCATCAAACCATGATAATACAACCACCATTTGGTAACATCGACGAGCTTGACACAGGTTATCTAAGAAGTGCACGGCCCGACAAGTGAACCTGACACCCGCAAAATGTGTTCCATTCTCTAAACCCAATGTAGCGAGATTAACACACGGACTGACAACCTTGATTTGCCTATTTTAGAAACATGTCGACGAATCGTAACGTTACTTGTGGTGTTTTCATTACATGTCAACAATTCTACAAAAACATCGATGATCGAAAGTCGACATATAAGAACCACATAGGCTGCGCACGATTAGTTTAAAACAAGGTGAGTCCTCCGGTGAACATGAAAGTGAATCCGAAACACCAAATGCTGTACTACTGTTTTACCGTGGTTATGATAAACATATACGTAGGAGTAACTTGCCCAGTAATAACCCAAAAACGAGTATTATCAGGCCAGGTGGCATTGCTCCGTCGAGTCGCTTATAAAATAAGAACAATTAATGGAATGGTGCGGTAAAAGCTGCACATGTAGTTCTACGCCCACTTGCAACGTAACTGTTCGTTTGCAGACATGTTGGTGGTGCATGTATGAGTTAAGAGATGAATTGATTCCCAGCCTAAATCCTTTTTTATCACTTAACCAGAAGAAAAGATTTGTTTCGATGACTGCGTGCAACAGTACCAAACGCTGAAGTAATGAAATCAAGGACGACGAAGGTGATTCATACATGGGAACGTTAGGTTCAGGGTTTCCATCAGGCGTGCGAACTTTTACTAAGAATAGAATAAACCATAAAAGAAAACGGGCGACACTGCCAATCAAACGGCAGAAACGAGCACATACAGCCACAACACTCACGTTCGCGTGCAAGCGTAACCCAGCTCCTCGAGCAGATCGGCAATTAGCGAGGCGTCAGCCGCACTCTCATCAAAGGCGATCGTGTCCACGAGGTTGCCACTGTCCCCGATAAGCTCCTTACCAGAAGCACCCGTTGGCGTGTAATCAAGGCTGAGTAAAGTGGAATTCGTTGATGGCGTACGAACAGTGGTTGCCACATGAACCAAACCGATCAGGTTGGTCTCGCAACCGAATGCTTTGGTCGCGCTCAGTTCCACAATGTCCGAGTAAAGAATCGCTGACAGGACCACAGGAACTCGATCTCGAGGAGAATCTAATGATCGAAAGTAAACACTGAAAAATATAGGGCTGAGAACAACCAAACCGGTGATTGGCAATCATAGATGGTTGAACCTGAGAGGTGAGTTCTGCTTGCTGTGAATGTACGGTGGTCAATTGGTTGATCAGGTTCTATTTACTCACGATGGACTACCATTTCAACAACTACCATTGAACAACCGAATGCATGTGTGGAGAGAGAAAACGTACTCTGATTTGATGCTCTGATAAACACCTTTAAAAAGACCTAACTAACACATACTTCTATAGGCCATCAAAACGGTAGTGTGAGCAAAACTCAAAAGGATCAGCGATTTCAACAGAATACCGCCTTTGAGAAAAGAAGACGAGTTGGTGTCCACACCTGTGAGTGCACTTGTTAACGGGTCAATGTCAGCTACACATACGCGTTCGGATATCCGATCAGTTCGAGAAATGAAAATGTACGTGGGAGAAGTGTAGAGCTGATGCGAAGGTCGTTTAGTGTTGACGTTACGAGTCAAGAAGCGGCCAACAGTCGCGTGGTTCTTTTCATGGCCCGGCTACAACCACTAATATCTTATTGTCTGAACTTATGTGGGAATACCATACCAACTTGAATTTAGTGAATACTGGCAATCTATTAACGACTTTACCAGTTTGGCTAGCAGATACTGAAGTTTGCACCATACTGGGATGTTTATTGGAATGCTCTACATTTGGGCACACGTCACCGATTGGTGCAGCTTAGCTGCCGCCGTTAAGTCAGTTATTCTCTTCTTTTCATGACAGCTGTCAGTAATCCAAGTCTAGGCCAGAATTGGATATTTCTGATACACACAAGCAGTACCCGAGGATGAGACGGCTCCACCTGCCATTAATCTCGACAACAACCCCAAAAGAACAAAAGCAAATACATTAAATAAGTGAACAAAACAATGCCAAATCGTAAGACAGAGTCCGTGATCCTTATGGGCACGGCGTTATCGTTGATAGGATATACTGTGACGTTCGAGGGCGTTCTTAGTTAAACATCTACATGGTCAAACATACCCAGGCCTAGCAGGTGGCGTTGTGTAACCTTGTTCAATAAGGATGATTAAGACGTGGAAAGCCCACGAGTACGTCATCTCCTGGTGATTTTTCTTCAACCGTACTGAACGATGCGCAATGTGGCAGACCTTCTGCCGATATATGGAGCAAGTGACCCAGCGAGCACAGACAGCATTTACATTACCCCGGCTGTCAGTCACAAACAGCAGGATCTCCCGAACACGGATTGTTGTGTTGCCCACACAGACAGCCTACATGACACAGACTTATGGAGGAGGAGGTGGTCGAATGCGACAAACCGCTACAGCTTGTGTTCGTATAGGTAGAAGCCAGACGAAGTTACAGTAAGACTGATCAACCATGATGTTCAACTTTAAAAGATGATAGACAGGTGTAACTCCGTCCAATGACAGTACCCGCTTTTTAAACAAGGGATTAATTCATATGGTGTCGTATAGGTCTAGTGTTGGGGCATATTGAACTTGACAAAAACATTCAAATCTAACGTGTCTGATAGTTTGCTTCGATGCTATTAAACAATTATGTTATGAGTGACTGTATAAGGAATGCACGAGGATATCCGTAACCACGTGATAATGAACATACGGCAACATCATTCTTGAGAGACACAGAGAGAGGAAGGACAATCAAATCTGAAGCCGCGTACCTCGGCAAAGAAGAGACAGCAGCATAGAGAGTGTATCCTTTGATACGCCATAGTGTTCAGTGTCTTCCAGCATATGACCAAGGATAAAGTGTAACATTTCAATGCTGACTTCGTGCAAGACACCGACACAAGACGGCGTCCGTGAGTCCGTTGGCTTGCCGCCAAGTTCACCGGAACCATCTTCCACGACTGCCAGAGATCCTGATGTACCATCGACCGATTCTGGGAAAGGGATGTATCGAATGCAATGTGAGCAAAATACAACCAAAAGCGAATGAACCACTTAAAGCGGTTGAGCCCACTAAATCGGAGACAACCACAACACAGAAACTTGAGTAACTAAACGGACTAAGTGCCTCTATGAACAGACTGGACAATGACACCAGAGAAAGATATACCAAACCAGCATGTGCATGCAAGCGCTGCTCAAGCTGCGATTTAATTCTCAATGTTACACTGATCAAAGATGAATTTTTCCCATCTGTCATCAGATAAGCTATGAAATAAAACGAGTGTAGTCTTATGAGAGCGTGGTCAACAGACGCTTCGTTGTCAGAACCAGATTGTTGTCAAAAAACCTTGCCTGTTAGTGTACAAAACATAACCTACGTAAGGAAATGACCAAACCTTATCAGTGCTTACAGCACGTGCATAGATCAGCTTCTGATGCACATACATACATACCTCCATATCAGCTTGGTAAACAGTACCATGCCCACGTGATACAACAAACAAGACGTTCGCCGCAGTATTGGAGAGATAGTCTTTGACTGTGCCTGTATAAAATTATTGATGTGGACAATTCCTTTAGTAGTTCCTGAAAGAACAACCTGAACCAAAAACCATCGGAAATTACCCGTCCTGAATCTATCCTGATCGGGTAATGGTCATCAACAGTCTGCGGAGTACGACCCGCTTCTTACGGGTAACAAAAGGTGAAATCAATAGAAGCCAATCACTTAGAAGATGACTGGCCAACCGCTCGTGTCACTTGGACCACTAGTTTATCTGTTTCAAAAGCCGAATTTGCTGTTAACAGAGCGCCTGATCGAAGCGTCTGCTATCCATTGCTTCGTAGTTTAAACTAAGACTAAGGGTGTTAAATGAAGTATTTTTCACGCAAGCCTTACGTAATGTAGCTGTCTAAACAAGTGAATGATAAAAGTGTATTCGAATAAGCAAACGGTTAGTACAGAGTCTTGTCTTGAGTTGGATGCACGCTGACAAAAAATAGTCTTAGCACGGCCACCGTCGTCTAGTACTCTACGCAAAATCTTTGGTAAGACTTACATTCGCGATCCAGTTCCTCAACGAAACCCGTACAGAGTGATTACATTCGCTGTCTGATGAGAAGGTAGGTTTATTATTGAAGTGAACTAATGATGCGGGGCAGTGAAAGCCGTAAGGAAGCTGTCTTGCTGATGACGCCTTACTTTCACTTACAGCTCGGTTGTTTGTTTGCAAGGTGTAGGCGCCTTGATGTTGTATGTTTGAATATAGACGTAGCTATTTTTAGTAGTTAGGTCCACTTCCCTCCCCTCCTCTATTTTCTTCTTTCTTCCTATATAAGTTTTTTTTTTTCTTTGTTCTTCGTGGTTGTGTGGCAGTTAAGCATCAGTGTGAACCACTGATGTATTGCTGTCTATGATGATGATGATGATGATGGCAGTGGTGTTAGTAAAAGTTGTAGCGGTACTACCGTGCAAGAGGAGAGTTTTGATCTATGGCCATTCTTTATGAGGTCGGGTAGTTATGAAACTAGCCAGTCAACATGTGGCTTGATGTCTGTATTCAACTGCACCTATCGGTATACAAAAAAGCGAGCTCGGGGAAAGGATTTAAGCGAAGGAAAAACTATGTTGATCCACCAGAAACCCTGAGAATGCGTGATTTCAGACGGTTCGGATAGGCAGTAAAAATACACACTCATCGTTCACCGTGTCATACGCATTTTGCCTGAACCCCAAGCCCTTTGGCAAGCGGTGGTCAAACGATGACTTACCAAACGGAAATGAAATCGTAAGTCACATTCGTCTTTCCGATTGTGAGCACGGCCAACCGTTTAATTATTAAGAAAAGACTAAAGAACACAGGGATAATCCGGTTCAATGATTTATACCATGCTGTTAGTTGACTGAGTTATCTATGAAGTGTGGATAACTAACAAATTGGAAATAGCAAAAACCACGTCGAAGTATAGATTTGTAGATACCGTCTTTGTTTCAGTTGCAGCGTAGGCGCCCAAATGTTGACTACTTGTGTTTACATACACAGGGTTATAGATTGAGTACCATTTCTTTTTTATCGCAACCGAGAATTTTTAGTCGTTTCAAGATCATATGACTGTTTAGTATTAAGTACCAACTACTGACAGGTCGTTGCCATTGATGGTAATGACGCGGTCCAAGATATCAAATGGAAGCAGGCAATATAGAACTATTAGGACGGAAAGTTGAGATAGGAAGTCCAAAGCAGTAGTAGGCGGTTGCAGATTTCGTTAAACTAACCGGCAAAACAAACGACCTAAGTCTTGAAATAGATATAAATCAACACTTTCAGTATTCACATCAACCTCGGTGATTTTCACCTAACGATCAAGTTGGACTACAAACTTATTCAATCAAAGAATAGGCGTGGAACTTGCAAACACCCAACCTAAATCAACGAACAATATTTATTCGGCTGAACGGCACTGAGCAAGTATAACGAACAGACTCCTGGATTCCTCAATGTAAACAATATCACAGAACACAAGCACATTAAAACAGGACAAACACAACGACATCAATCACGGAATCAGGTAACAGAACTTGGCCAGTGAGAAACAGCACAGTGTACACCACACTATAATTTTTGAAAACGTCGTAGATTGTGATGTGAAGATCTTTTCAATATCACCGACAAAACTGTCAACAAAGGGGAAAGCGATTGTTGAGAGCCCCGAAAAATTGAATCAGAACACGATCCTCGGCTATTGAAGACAAAAACGTAGATAGTTCAACTGATCGGGACCAGTCTAGAAACTGTGCGCTGCACTTCTCGGGCTGACGGTCTTAAAGGAATCCATGCAGATGAACATAAGCATTTTGATGAGGACTTGCTGACAGGCAACAGAGAAAGACCGTTACAAGCAGATGAGATCTTGGTGTAGCATGACGGCTTGCGGGTATTGATGACCCACTGGGCTAGACTGCAAAATGTGATTATACCAACAAGCTAACGGGTAGAAGTCTAACGAACCACAGTCACCCGGTCTCTTAGATTTGAGGCTTGGAAAAAGGCTAGAATCTTTCTTCGGGGAGGAGTGTCACTAGTTACAGTAAACCATCACCCATCCGCTGCCTTGTGCTACATGCTTTTAGGCCAAAGCTTTTGGTTGAGGGACCTAATCGTCCTCTCATCCAGCTCTTGGGGTCCTGAAAGTAACTCAACCTCACATAAAACCATAGATACTCACAATACCTATAATCCTATAATGCATGTGTCATCCCGCAGTATAAACCGGGTAGCCTTATAGGCGAAAAGGTGTTATTGTAGACTCACAATCCTGTCCAACTTATCTGGCAGGCCTCTCTCAATCCCCACCTCCAGTAATTATAAATTGACATCATCAGCATAATCAAAGACAGTAATACGTCAGTGGTTAGCAGTGATACTCAACTGCTACAGCAGATGTAAATAGTTATAGCAATACCGTCCCGATCAGTCCCAACTTTTAACGCCAAGCCCCTCGTCCCCTTTACCCGTTTGCTTAGACCTAGGGTAACAATTACTATAGGTGTTCTCGTCGTTTGAACTCTGAAGCAGATAGGTCAACAGACCGCTCTAGCACGGTCGTTAGATTCGTTAAATATCGACGCTCGCTACACTTCAGAGACCAGAATCAATGTATAGAACTAACAGTACCCGCACGGTCTGCCTGATACTAGTTAAACACTTCGAATGACTTTCACGGTCGCCGCGACCGGTCCGGCTGAAGTGGATACAGTCCTCAGCACGATGGCCACCGTCGCATTGATAGATTGGATTCCTATTGGCAGTAGACTCTGTGCCGAACGCTTGGCAGGTCCGTTAAGGTAGTTCCGGAGGCCTGACCTTCAGGAGTTTTTACAGTCTGCCTGTACTCCAGCTTACTACAGCGATGTCGGTGTCAAGAACGCCTCTTACCCATTGCCCTCATTTGGTCGACACGTGGGTTTGCTACAGGCATTCTGGCCGGAGATATGAACACCCAGGTCGGTCACCTTGATGAGGTTGAGTCTTGTTCATGTGGCAGGTTTGGGCTGGCGTTACATCGCTCGGATAAAGGTGACAAATGTTGCAACTATGCGCTGAGCACAGGCAATTCTCAGCCAACACTAGCTTTAGACGTTGTGCGCGTCACTGATATAATTGAGGCATCCCTTCCCCAAACAGACTTAGTCTCAGATAGACCACATAGCTGTTAGTTATAGGTGGCGTGGTTCGATTCAGGACTGTCGTTCTTATTGGAGCACATACTTGGATTCGGATCATGCGTTGGTACGTTGTCGTTTCGTTCTTACTTTTGCTACGCGATGACTCTAGCGACTACAACGAATAACTGTTAGGGAACTGACTATGCCGTCAGTAAAGCATGAGTACCAAACTAGTCTAGAGTGCAAGTTTAGCAGTTCTAACCCTGAAGACCCAAACAACTATTGGAACCGAATCTGATAAGTCATTTATGAAGCGGGTGCCAAAACGTGCGACACAGTGGTTCGTGGGTTAAACAAATATTGGGTTTCAGACGAGGCAGTAGAGTTGTTAAGTCTCGAACGGAATAATCCTCTTGATAGTTCATATAACAGTGTTAGGGTAGCTACCTGTAAGAAACCGAGACGTATCCTAATATCCGACCGTGAGACTTGGCTAACTGAGAAAGTTGATGTAATGGAAACAGCTTTTGCCTCAGAGAACATTTGCAGACTCTTCACGTTTACTTGAACTACTGGTAAGGGTTGTACGTCTGTCATCAAAGGTATCAGAAAATCAGACGTCACACCCATAAACAACAAAGTCCAGAACATTGCAGCAATGAATGGAACACTTTAAAGTCAATTTAGCTGCTCTCTTGATTCCACTCTGTCACCGCGATGAGATTGCAGTGTAGTACCCCCGTCAGTAGATTTAGAACCATTCACCAGAACTGAGGTCCATCATTGCATCTCAGCTCTAAAACACAATAGGGTTGTTGGCCGAGATAATTTCGTGCAGGCACCTTTCATTAAAGATAAGACGGTAATAGAGGCTCTGGATCAGTTAGTTCAGCTTGTACAA
>LOND01028988.1:0-19639 GCA_014220965.1 Paragonimus kellicotti
GATATTTCAGTTCAGTGCGTTTCGATGGTCGTCTACGTTAGTTTCTAAGCTTCTCTTTGCCTTATATCTGATACTTGCATTAACCGTCACTCACGAGCGGTATAATTTGGTAGTTCATCTACACTGCACTAGTTCGATTGCAGACGACACTATTCAGTGTTCACCGTTTGTCCCTACCACGGTTTTAACAGCGTGCTGCTGATTTATTGGTGCATCTTCGCATTTTTCAATCCAGCCCAGTCTGCACCTAATTGCCTCAGTTAGCTGTTTCAGTCGCTAAGACTCACTGTGATATTTTGACCCTTATACGAACCTTCTAAAGAGCCACATGTGGCAGATCAGCTGTGACTGACGACAGTGTACACCAAGTGTCTAAAGTTTACAGAGTTTCAAATGACCATCTTTTAGATTGTGGAAGTCACGATTTAGATTATCGCGAATCAAAGTAAACTTTTTCAACTTTTTTTCGGTTTTTGACAGTCAGACTTTTGTCAAAGCTTTTCGGATCAGAAACATCAAGAAGGATGTTCTGAAAAGAGAAGAACGACCTCCAAAGTTATTGCTGGTAAAAATCAAGTTAAGTCGATAGTATGCTGTAAGCAATTTGAGAGGTGAGTTTTCAGCTTCCTGAATACTTCCTTTTGTAAATGGAAGAAAACTAATTATGATAGGCTGTAAGCAGAACAAGGGATATTGTAAAAAAAAAACTTTGCTAGTAGATGGCTGTCGTGAAAATGCAGTGACACTAACGGAAAGATTATCCGATGCAAAATGTTAACGTAAGCAGGTCATATGGGGATACAATCTTAACGTCGCATTTGCGAGGGGCCCTCCAGCAAGCATCTTAGGCACAGGTTGACGCGTGTTCTAACTCATACATAGGCATGGCTGACCAATAACAATCTCAACTAGTGGACGAATGCATTCCCCAACGGTTGAAGCAAATGGTGAGGAAAGTTCCTTACTTGTTGAAGTTGTCGCTCGAAAGCCGGTCATGAATCACTAAATACCCATGATAAAAGCTACCAGTTTGACGTACTAGGTGCACTCGGAAGTGAAACTTGTTGACTTTTAGTGAAGATATGATGAAAATGTCAAGGTGACTTGGCGAGAGTTTAAAATTACAGAAAAGTGTTTTGTTGTAGAAGTCACCGTAATTACAAAGGTCAGATGTGATCGATACAAAACGATCTGGTTCACGGCGATTTGACTTGCAATGATATTTAGATAAAACGAGAATTGTAACAAATCAATACTATGGCCTTCGCCCTAATTCCTCAAAATCAGCTGACTCCCTCATCAGCCTATCTGGCTGGCCACATGGGTTTAATCTTTGTCTGGATGTTTACGTCGCCGGTCCATTACAACAAACATTTCGAACCTAGTCGTTATCCTTGTCCAAGTACAAAATACTCACCATTTTCCAATTCGTTTGGATACTAACGTCTAGGCCACATTAACTGACACTTTATTTGTAACTGGTTCATCAAGTCCGACGAAGTTTCCTGTCAGCAGTGAACCAAATTATCGATTGTATAAAAGTTGTTCTGAAATTAAATAAAGTTTTTTGGAGCCACTAGTTAAGGTACATGCAAATAACTTTTTATAAAGGTCAACCCAATCGATTTTCGAATTGACTTCGTTTGAATTTGCATTTTTTACCCTAAACGGCAGCAGACTGTAAAAAGGTGAACCTTGAACAGACTCACCATTCTGGATGATCAACCACCCGAAGTACTGTAGTCAATGTGATCGATCAATAAAATAAGACATTAATGGATGCATTGTCAAAATATCATAGATTCTATTTTTTTCTCTCATACTAGGCGTTGTTGAATTCCAAACAGACGTACATCAAAGCAAAAACGGACATTCCTTGTGCACCACCTAGTTCTGTTTTTCTTCTTCTCACATTCAACATCCGTGTGCATTCAAATTGTCAGTTTATCATTGCGTTATCAGAATCACCTTGTCTGTTTAACCAATGGGTGGTTCATGATCTAAAACTTATACAAGAGCTAATAACGGAATAACTATATTATCATAGGAGATATACCGCAAGTTAACGAAGAAATTGTTTGTAGTCACTAAATCTAGACGTAGGATCCAAGGGAAAGATATTTTTTCGTTGTTTAGACACAGTTGTTTCATCCATTTTCTGGATTCAGCTATGAGTCGCTACACCCGCCAGCTAAGGGTTTGGATTTGCTTGGGAGTTGACAGTATGGTCTCGGTTGATGTACACCTCTAGGGTGATGAGGAAACTTTCATAATAAAATTGATCTAAAAATAAACTAACAAAAAAACGAATGAAAAAGAGTTGAGCAAAATCACTATGATGGATGCGGGCACAATAATGACAGCAGCGTTTCTAGTCAGGATTGTGAGTGCTCACGAGGTCCCGGACTGAGAAGAGAGTTGCTACCAATTTCATATGATGGGACAGTCAAGAATGTAATATAATGAAACAAAGTCGATACTCGGCTGTCTGACCTGTTTGACCTTATTGATGTTGGTTTCGGTGAATAACTCCTAGTGAGGTAAACTCACAACTGGCATTCAACACGTTTGACTTGACCAAAACACATTGCGTTTCCTGTTACCTATCGAAATGACCTCGTATCCGAATGCTCTGGAAATAAGCGTCAGCGAACTGCCGTGCTGCTCACGCGGTCAGTCAAGTTGACGTGTGCTAAGTGGTGGAAACAAGGGTGGACGAACATTGCAAGTTTGCTGTCAACTTCATTTCAAACCGGCTGTGTATATGGGCCGCAGAGCCAAAAGTGTCATATGAGTACTTATACACATGGCTCAGTGACAGCCGGATGTCCTTACAACGGTTTGGATAACGAAAATCAACGAATATGAAATGCACCTTCATCAGTATTAAAAGGTAACGAGATATTGCCATACAGACAGATGAAACCCTCTACAGTCTGAAGCGCACTGTTTGCAGCGAAGAACGTGACAGTGGGGACGATATCCTTGCCTTCAAAACGTGGAGCGCATTCTATACAGACTTTTCATCCCATGCACCAAAGTCTGAGTGCATTGTCAGGCTGATCTAGCACGACAGCGTGACACGCATGTTGCATGTCGGCAACTTGGCGTAGGACTGAGACGTTAGGGTTACTGGACTGGTTGGGCGCAACTTCCAGAATGTCGGCAATAGCAAGACTCACTAGGAAATGGGAGATTGAGTAAACTGGCAAACACCACTGACACATGATTGGTTGACGAGATAGACTAGAAATGTAGTTTTAAGTTGCAGTGCAAAACACGTACCACCAGAATCGATATGCAGAAGGATTTAAGTATCTGAATAGCGTCTAACTTGTCTTTTATCCATCATCAAAAAATGGAGGTCAAAATGAGACACGCCACTTTTCGGTTAATGAAGCGGACTTTTAGCAGTATCGATAAACATGCGTTTCAAACATTTTACAGGGTTTATATAATGCCACCCCTTAAGTATGCTTATTAGGTCGTGTAAACTGGCTGAAGAAAGACACTTGCCGGTGAGCGTGTTCAACACCGGGCTAAAACACTGATGACGGATCTAGGGAATATTTCGTATGAGTTTTCATTTAGAACGTACGATTTATATCTACTTGAATCTCGATGACTTGGTTCTTACACACTTCTGTCATTTTAGCAGCTCACAGTTGTTAACGAGATGAAATTTTACTTTTGCCTCAAGAATTCTTTTATTACAGGGTTATCAACTAACTGAACGACTTCCAGTTAGATATTTTCAGTTGAACCTTTAGAAGTAATTGCAAAACTTCATTGCATTCGTGTCTAACCAATCAACATTCTGATCATTAAGTTTGTTCTGAAACTGGCTCAGGTACAGACAACTGTTCATGGAAGTTTCAAAACTGTGTCTGTATGTCTATGACACTTAGTATGGCAAGGAAAGTGCAACCATTTAAGCCAAGAGACAGTTCCTGAAGCTTGTCCAATTCTATTGACTTCATTGATCGCCGGGAATCACCTGATGACGCAACATGTGATTGACTCATCAAAGTCATTTCGTGTTCTGTCCTCGACTCGAAACAAACGTTTGCTCCGATATGCCAAGGTCATCGCAATCAGACACTTCCACCTCATTTGTGTGCACTGTTTGTGACGTTGTTGTTGTCATGGTAGCAACCGAAGTGGTTTGAACGTTGACCTTTTGTGATTGTTTTGTGGTTTGGAATTTTGTACATTTTAACTCGTCTGCAGTAAACACCAGTAGAGATGCAACGAAATCTGTTCGAGCACATATCATTCCATGTCAGTCTTTTATCTACTCTGTTCAAATTTGCAACCAAAAATGGCTGTAACAAACTAGCTCACATGTCCGTAATACTAATCAGCATAGTTCACCGTAGCAACGCAGTGCGCAAGCCTGGTCATCATCTGAAGGTAGCAGACTTGGGGTAGTTATGCTAATTCAGAAAATAGGAATATCCGCTATACAGAAACTTCAAATGTTGCGCTAGTGAAGGTCTATTTCATGAAATCCGGACCGGCCTAGTTTGGTCGCTTCAGACAGGGAACAATGCACTAACGTCTTTTGACAATTCAAGGAACACAGTTATGTTATAAATTACTTATCTTGTTCTATCTGCAGGTCATCCACTGGAGCTGATCAGTCAGATGGTCGAACGAGCTGTGCATGCCCATTTTCAGCCAAAACTGCGAATATGCATTTAGAATCTTCCTATCTTTCTCCCTATGGTGTGAGTGATGAGAGGCAAACCAACTGTCTTCTACGTAGGAAGGCCATCAAGCACATGCAAGATTCACGGGGACAGATGGTTAAGCAGAAAACAAATTGTGATAATAGCCCTATTTGCATATCCCCATCTGTTATATACACAATATCATCATCATCATCATCATCATAGACAGCAATACATCAGTGGTTCACACTGATGCTTAACTGCCACACAACCACGAAGGAAAAAAACCTATATAGGAAGAAAGAGAAAAGAAGAGGGGGGAAGGGGACCTAACTACTAAAAATAGCTACGTCTATATTCAACATACAACATCAAGACGCCTCAGCGCGGTCAAGAAAATCCGCTCCCAATATAGACTGACGTGCGTCGGAGGAAACGACGACCATTGATTCGGACATCATATTCTGCCAAACCACTAACTTTCAGAGTGAACCCACCGACTGTTCGAACGACCATCGTACACGGCTGAACGATCTTTCCTGGCCTCGGCCCAATCAATGAAATCGCGGCCCCAGTGTCAATCAAACAACACTCCGAGCTACCATTGATTTCTAAACTAGCCTGAATTGCCGTTTTATCAACTGCCCCGATTACCGGATCTCCCTTCCCAGACAAAAGACAATTATTGAAACGTTTATTTAAATGTGGCTGTTTCTTGCCAAGTGGGCAAACTCTTCGCCAGTGTCCACGTCTTCCGCATCTATAGCAGACGTCGCTACGGTTATCCTCCTTCCTCACCTTCAAAGCCGCCACTTCCTGAGTCAACTTTTCCACTGCGCATCGAAGTTCACTCAGTTCACTTTGTTCACCTGTCTTCAACTCGTTGACTGTCGGGGAGTTTCTGCCAGCAATTGTCGAGCCGCATCAGCCAGCTGTTCCAATGTCATCGGATGCGCGATGAGAGCAACCCTGAGCTAATCCCAGGTTCACTCAATATCCAAGGTTTACAATAATGGTCTTTTAGACGTCCATTTCTTTTAAGTGAGAAGAGGTTTGCTACTTAATAACCAAATGTACTGAGAATTTTCCTACCCTCGTAAGTAAAACACTGGGTTCACTTCGAAAACTTCAACAGGGCAGAAAGAAGACACATTGCAAAATGTTAACATTTCGTTTACCCTCATCAGTTGCAAACGCAGAATATACAGGTTATACACGACAGACAAACAGAGACAGACAGGTACCAGACGCCAACATATCGTTAAATGCTTTCTCTCCGACCTGACAAACTTCGTAAAGGGAACCGAGTGTTTCAAGTTTTTCAACCGAGGTCTCCTTGTTTCCCTTATGCGAGTACTGGATAGTTCGTTGTTATTATGATGCGAAACTGGGGTGGAATGGACACCTATCACTTTCTATGAATGTGGCCAATCCATCTCCAACGTAGTTTATCAAGTTGTTACCGTAGGAGGAAGTATCAAGGAATAAAACTAACCTCGTGGGATTAACGTGTTCGTACACTGAAGTCACCCAAAAGAGACTAACCAGGTTTTTAGAAACCTACCACCGTTTTCCTTAGGCTATCAACAGATTATGATTAGCACGCCGCATCAAGTTTGAAAACGTTCCCAGTGAAACCCCCAAAATCACCAAGATCACAACCGTTCGTTCTCTACACAGATCTCTGTCACCATCAACCAATAATTACACTTTCTGATTATGGTACCCAGCACGTACACAATCTGCATTCGACTCAGTTCCTCCAGAAGCAACTGAATGTTCTCTTTCATGAACTGAAGGTCAAAATACCACCTAACGGCGGTAGCAATTTGAATGCATAAGTTCCATTTGACTATAACTATGAGCAGTTGAACGACCTGTCGCCCACGTCGTCTGACGACAAGGGTTGGTTCTGTTTACAGTTGGTGAATATTCCTAACCAATTTTTGTCAGCACTCATTCGGCAGCAATGCTGTCTCGATCAGGAACGCTATCAGTCCATGAAAAAATCAGAAACTGTGCACTCCGTGTTCCTGAGGCCAGATAATGATCCTGGTGTTGTAATCATGATCAGGAACGATTATATGACCACAATGAACACCGTAATGAACAATTGGGTATGCGCCCAACCCTAGCCCACTAACAGCTTAAAACGCCTTTTCTGGGGAGCGGTCGAAATGTAGTCCCAACAGGCATCGAACTAAAAGAACGTAGTAGGGTTTGGAAACAAACCGTATATTCCAGCAATGTTTGAAAATATGATAAGTAGTTAGTTCTAGCCTAGTCTGGAATCAATCGTAGCAATCAAGAGAAAGAAAAAAAACGCGAGGTGAGCTCTAGCCCACTCGACGGCCCTCAAAAGCGTGCCAGGCGAAAAGTGTGAACCATCGAGTGCGTTAAACAACGCTCAAAAAGTCTAGGTTAAACGACCTTGAAGAATGGAATAATAGATGAGTCGTTAGGAAAAGGACAAGCGTTCGCTGCGTGCAATTAGTTGCACGACTGAAGAAAGTGGCACTGAGTTCATATCAGGCCTCCTATAGCAGGCGTACACAGAATCATGCGTACAGAACAAACAAGCGGGAAAACGGTTGCAGCCGGGATCCTTAGAGAAGCCACACGATCGCTGGTCACTACAACACCCACTTGGAAAACCAACGAAAGTTGAAAGCAGATAAAACAACTGAACATTACATACTGCTGAAATGGCAAATAACGGAGCAAGTCCAAATACAACTGTTGCACAGCCACATCTTTGAAAATCGGTGTGGACATAAAACTAGACGGCCACTGAAATACCATGAATGAGCGGTGCAACAGAAACAAGATTGGAACACTATTGCTACCAGTTGTATGTATTAACAATTCGGGTTATCAGAAAGTCCCCCGGTGGCTGGTTGATACTTTGGGCCCCCTTCGCGAAGTTTCATACTGTTAAGGACTCTTTATTTCCCGTCCAAAATCCCCTCCGTCCTCGAGAAAACGATTTTATCCAATCAGAATGAGCGGAACTGTCCAGAACAGTCGAGAGGTAACCTTGGCTATTTTTTACCTGTCCGACCTTTATTCCGCTATGCTCATTGGTGGCTTAGTGACCTTAACTATTATTTTCGGTAACTGTCCTTCGATTTTCTGATTCGAGAATGTTTGTAGGTCGCTGCGCACCATGTAATTTTCTCCTTGTCGCAAGTTGTTGGGACGGAACAAAGCTGCTTTTTGCAACCGATTTTGGTTTTCTCCTGGGGACAGTCGCGTTATTTTCGGGACCGAGATTTTCCGTGTTAATTATTACCAGGAGGAGAATCCGATTTCTGTCAAGCGCATTACTATATCGTGGACGAACCAACGTATTCTTTCGAGGGTTTACAACACACCTCATAGCCTGAACTTTTTCTTTGAACTAGCAGAAATGTGATACGAGTATTTCAATTGAACAACTTAAGAATCTCACTCTATCATGCACAGAAAACATCGAGTTTAATTTCCGAGGAATTTTTTAAAGTAGGTGTTACGACCCCCTGATAGAGAAAGACAAGAACAAACACAAAGACCACGAGCAGTATCTCTATCACGAACGAACGCAACGATATTGCCAAACTGCACGAAAACCAGAGCACAAATATCGGAACCCAACTCTCGCAACTTAGATCCCCCCAACAAGTAAGGAAAAAGACGGCCTTCAAACGAGCTTTATTTGCTGCCCAGCCAGAAGGCAAAATACCGATTTACAACGTCTGTATTTATAGGTTTCGGGTGACCTTGCGCCTAGGCCACCCAACGGACCAATCAGAGTGAGCGTAGCTTCTCGGACGTTCGAGAATTCTGGCGGGCGTTCAAATTCTCCAAAAATGGAAAATCCATTTTTCTCGGCAAATATGGCGAATTTTTGGGAAAAAGTGCCTTTTCCCAACAATAGGAGTAGCTGTGAGTAAACCAATCGGCCCGACATTATTTGATCTCTTTTTAGGAACGACCGAACGACAAGTCGTGGATAATATGGCCCAAGTCGTATTGTACAGACGGTATGTTTACGATATTTTGGGTTTTACCAGTATTGACTTTCCAAACTTTATTCATGCGAACTCGCCCATGCCTCGCGGAACTGAATCAAACGGCAGTTTAATTTTTTTTTTAGATGTACTCATTACTAGATGCGAAGATGGGACGTTACAACGGTCTGACTGTCCTAAGGCAGCATCGGGCGGGCGATATCTTAGGTTGCTTAGTTATTGTTCCGATAACAATATAAACGTGGTTTGATAAGAGCCTTGTTTCATACAGTCAGACTTATTTGCATCCCCGACAAGCTGCACGTAGAACAGTAGATGCTAAAAAAGCGTTACCAGCAGATGGATATCCTGAAAAGTTCAGAGGACCTCGCAACACGATGAACAATTGCAATAACCCAGTTCAAACGGCTCAAAAGGAAGATGTATTTCTATTTCTTCGATTCAAACGGGGACCTTTAGCGAACGACATTAGGCAAAATGTCTATTCTACCCGGTTCGTATATTGCCGTTCAGCTGCACTATCACCAAGGGAACAATTCTACACAACCACGAACGCAGTCTGCCCAACTACTCTGTATTCGGTAGGGAGTTTGGTTGATTTAAATTGAACACCACTCATGACTGAAAGCAGCTGTCAACTTCCAATAGACCTCCCAGTCAGTGTGTTTCGAGTTTCATTGTTGTTAGAGCACGTCAGCAGTGCACACCTTGTCATGACGGGGTCTAGAAATCCGATCACAATTTTACGCTGTTTACCAGTTCATTATTTAGCTGCAGTAACGCTAGCATAGATGGAACAGATAGACAACCATCACAACGAGTAGCATAGGACATCTTGAAAATTTTAAAACGGCTGACGACAACAATCTCAGACTGCTGAATCTGTTGATTAAAATTTCGCATCATCGAACTCTAGACACCGCGTGACACAGGTTAACAAGGTGATCCGCTTGGCTCATTCAGACTATTGTTACGCAATCAGAACCCAAAGCTAGTTGATCAGAGATCGAAAGACGGTGTTGTGTGCAAAAAGTTGGTTGGAATAACCCACCGAGTTATCTGGGCGAACGTATGCAGGCCCATTCCCCACCTGTCTCTACGTTGTATGAACGTATGCGCGTCCACTCCCTTTCCGCCGCCACTTGTCTGTCGTAGATAACTTGCATGTTAAGAGCAATCAAACTGTTAACATATCGCAACGTCGTGTTTTTGCTCTGACGAACTTCTCAAAGGTGCCTGTTGATTCAAGGCCACTAACCACTCTGAGATAAGGTAGTCTCTTGAGATCCACGTTTTTTCTAGAAGCCTTTTTTTAATCACTTTCGATAAATACCAACTTTGTAAAGATAGGGACCATAAGCTATGAATTTTCGCTGCGAGGTTCAGTCAGATCTACACTCTTGACAGACTAGGAGGTTCTTAAGAATTACTAGGCCTAGACAACAGCAAAACTGACAGAATTGGCATCGTCAAGGCGATAACCAGTAACATTTCAAGGACAAATGAATATAGGCAATCATGCTGATTTGGAAGTGGTTATCTATGGACAACCAAGTAAGAGGTCTGAAATCATCCCGTAGAGGTAACATATTGTTCGAATATTCCACGCCTAGCCGGTCCTCCTGGAACATTGTCGCCAAGCCGTAGTGGTCATTACACAGCGAAATGCAATTCAAGAACCAAGACTTACAACTGATATCGGATTTGTTTGGAAAGCGATAATTGATGGTAGTGAAGGCTATAACACGGTAATAAGTGGCATTCGCTTCAAGCTTACAGTGGCAAACCTGTACCTACGTTCCAAGGTGAGCGTGATTAACAGGGCTGCACACAATGCGGGCATTCTGATCGAAGGTTGCGCAAATGAAATCGAACATTCTACCAATGACATAAGCAATCTTCTGGCAATGACTACACGATTTGTGGAAAGACTACGCCAAATAGGCCCTACTCGCGAAAGCAATGTCATAAATTCCCCATAAAAAATGTGGTTGAGAATAGATGTCCAATTGGGCTAAGGCATTTGAAGCGGCCCTTTCAATAATTGCGTGATTAACTCCAGAACGGATTAAGGCTCTTGTCCAATTGCCACATCCTGGGCCAATGGACTGATAGCGAGGGCTGAGTTCAAATCAATATTGAAGTATGTGGGTAGTCGAAAATACTCGTCGAGTGCGTTGTTACTGCTACTTCGCGTCGTAACACTAGTCTCCGGACACACCAGTCGTTCGTACAGTATAAAGATCAGTTGCCTACAAGTTCAACCTGCCACTTTTCTGCCATGTACCCAATTTATGAGGACAGGTGAATCTTAGGCGCAGAAATCGAATAAGGGTTAAAATTTGAATACAAACGATCAAAACTTGACCATTGGCCGGGATATGTTAATTGGATGATGGCCAACCAATCACAGCACTTGGAGCATATCGGAGGATATTGAACACCTTCCACTTTTCCTCAGTGTTACATGTGACTCGTAAGCACAACACCCTGCACCTCAGACGCAGCATAATAAACTCATTCTCCACAGTTGTCCTCACTGGTACTCTCTGTTGAGGTGTTCGGGATTCCGAGCGTGTACGTATTGTAAAGGTCGTTCCAAGGAGCTGCATCATTACTCTGGTTTTGGTAACAGAAAAATCAAGCTGAAAACTCAGTATGAAATGAAATACGGACTTAGCCTAAAATGATGCCATCTTGGTACGCGCTCACAAATAAAATCATATTTGTAGCACAAGTATAAGATTGAAACCGATCTCACTGACATCATGACGGTTTCAAGCATTCGTGGTAGCAAGACACTGTATCCGGGGCCTGAACTATAGCTTGTTGGCGATCTCGCGAAAAGCGACAAATGTGGAAACGATAGAAGTGACCTAGACGACAGTAATTTCTAACTGACCAGCTATTCCATTGCAGAATTAGGAGTGTTCAACAGACTTTTGGCTTGACACAACACGGTTGCGTACTTCAAATCCGTCGTGAATGGGTACCACAAAACAAAGTTTAATGACGACAGCATAGCACGAGAAGTCGTTCGATGCACGGGTTTAATCTAACAAACACCGAGGTGTGTAAGAGAGTTATCAAAACAAATTTTCGCGAGCGAAATACACCCACACAACATGGTCAGTTATGCACCACGAACTAGTTTAATAAACATGACAATCGTGAAGCCGGCAAGAACAGCAAAGTTTGGTTTGTGGGTGGATTTGTCCAATACAAACGAAAGTGCAAGGTCAAACAAGGCACTTTATTGCTCTAACTAATGGCAGCTGATCGAAATAGACGCCGGGATGCTGTTAGCGAACAAACATTCTTCGAAGCATACAGCCTAGCAAGCGGTTAAGGTTACAATCAACAACGGAAATAGTTGTTCTGTTGCGATAAGCCAGACGAATACGAGTCACGTCTCTGATTATCTGCTTAAATTCACCGGTAAAAAAATCTTTCTAGACCAAATACGATCAAATGTCCAACTAAACGTCACTCCCACACTAGAAGTCACGTAAAATAGCGATTAGACAAAGCAGGTTGAACAGCCAATCCACACCGCCCAAATCGAAACTTGCCTAGCGCATCACGTGACGATCACCTGATATGCACGAATCGAATGAATAAGGCGATGCATACGAAAAGGCGGTGCGACACCAAACGTAGCTAACGCGCATGACGTAGATGAACACAAATACCCATCGGAATCAGATTAAAAAGATTCCATTATGTCCGACAACAGCCAAGTTAATTACAAGTTTCAACGCCCAAAGATGGTCGCAAAATAGGGACAAACATAGCATGCAATGTTATCCGTGCCACAATCACAGAATGTAATAAAAGTCACAAGTATTCGGCCTCGCTAATTTACTATTAATAAAAGAGCTAGTACGTGACGCGAAACACGTCCAAGACAGATAAATATACCGAGTTGACTTGTGCGTATACTTGTTAAAACCACAGAGAATAGAGGAGAAAGAAATGATAAAATAACACTGCAGGTGAGAGCGACGAAAACACCTGGGGAGTTACTAGAAGTGTTAATAAAAGCTGACCAGATGGTGATGACGAAGACAGATCAGCGTTTGTTAAAGTGCCGACAAATATGAGACAACAATGGAAGAGCCAAAAAACATTATCTACATAGAGGTAAGAATGAGGAATTCGGTGACAAACAAAGAACGTTTCCAATTTTTAGTTAAATTGAGAGGAGCCAAAACGGTATGCGTAGAATTTAGGTCAAAAGGAGACAGGAGAGATTACGTTGGAAGCCTGAGCTTCGGCACGACGTTCTCGAGTTTTTTCGTCCAAATAGATATACTTCTCACTGTCTTCCGATGGCGACTGCGGTTTCAGATGGTCGAACAATGAGCGGAAACGTTGCATTCTGATCGCATTACTTGATAGATGACTGGTAGAGCCGTGAGCGCTGTGATCCGAAAACGGAGTAGATGGCGGGGTAAGACAGGTGCGCAATGCTTGATCCAGATTCAAACTGCCACTGGAGGTGGACAACTCGGATTTCGGTCCACGTGGTGAAGGAAGACCATCGTAGACATGAGAGAAATCAAATCTGGAAGATCGAGGAGAAGACGGTGTAGTTCCAGGAACGAACAGCTGATCCCTGACAACATCTCGATTTCCTGCAGAAAAACCATGAGAGAGAAGAGTGGCGACCATTTGGTACATCAACACAAATACGATTGAAATGAGCTGAGCAAAGCTTCTGTGTGTGAGTGCGAACAGTGGATTCAAATAACAGAAAAGATAAAACGAAAGTAACATATACACCGTGACAAAAATGACCAGGAACAGACAGGTGTTTGTTAGCTAGCTCGGATCGGTATACAGAGGGCATGGCACCAACCTCCAACTCAGCATAAAACCATCAAGCGGACTGTGGAAAAACAAAAAGATGACGAACGACTAGAGTGTGAAAGGTGGACTGAGAAATCACGAGTCCGCGTAGGAACGTCAGAAATGACACGTGTACAGTCTGAAGGATGAACGATTCAAGGCACGGGCAATTTCACATATTACAAGGTGATAGTGATTCATACTAAGCATGAACTGCTACTTGGTCAGTCGTAAGGATGGGGCTGGTCATCCTGGATGGTTTTAACTGTGTCAATATATACTACCCATATTGTCCGTCCAGAATGACTTGGATATCTCAGGATCATGAAGCTCTGACAGATAAAAACAGTCATGTACGATAAGTTAGATCACCTTACAACGAAAAAAAAACCTTTACCGGGGTGAATTCATACGAAACGTGCTGTTTATTCTTTTGCCCAACTATGTACAAAACTAGCGTTATGGCATCCAGTCAGGCGGAGCGGTGACAGACGGCGGGTTTGTGTTAAAATCAGCGAATGGAAGAATGAACAGTATGCAGTAAATGGTACCCTTGCGATCGATGCCGAAAAGCGAGCGAGCGTAAGTGCAACAAATCGAGATCGAGAGCAGTGCCTTTCCTCTTGCTAGGTCCCAGCCGACACTAACTAGACCTGACAATTCGTTTACCCATCAATGCAACGTGCACGTATAGCCTATGCAGGTCGAGTGACGGAAAAGACCCTGTTCATTCCTGTTCCCAAGGGTGTACAGTTCACATGCAACAATACTGCATCTAGTCAGCTTAGAAATTTTATAACACGAGCTAAATGTATCCATACATCAAAGAGAATATTTTTTGGGCGACAACGTATTCAAGGCAACACATATCGGCATAAAGTCACAACTGAAATTGTCAAATAGCCAACCATAGATCTCGATGTATGAGTAGAACAAACCAATCAGACATACACATACATACGGATGAGTAAACGTCGGTAAAAAAAAGCTGAACAATGAGTGGTTGTTACTAACGTTTCAACACAAACTATATGGTTAACAATGCTTTGTTGACATAAACTTATTGAAAGAACTCTAAAAAGTAAGTCCACATGATATGTTCGATAGCACTCTTGCTGCACTTTCATCAATGCACACAACGATTAACGATTGTCACACGGTAAAACCAAACTGTTCACTAGTAAGTCCAAAGATGCAGCTGCATGCACGTAAAACAACAAAGTAAGCAGATAATGTTCTGATCAAAGTTCGCCATCATGTCAAACACCGAGGGTGACATGATAATGTGGTTCGAGCAGTCGTTTGTAACGAAGAAAATTCTGGAGGAAAAACGCGATCGAGAAAAGAAAGCACATGCTGGTAAAATAGGACCGATTAGAAGGAATAACAAGAGTGTGGATACAGGCAGGCCACTGCCTGCGGCAATCCGCCATGCCGGATCGCGTTTTCAACCGATGGTTTTAATTATCGTGAAGTCCTTAATTGAGCAGGTGCTACCTGGTCACTCTATTTAGTGAACGTTCGAACCTTTTTATTTCGTGATCATGTCACTGAGTGACCACCTCGTGGTTCGGCTCCGCCGTTGGTCCCACTGCAAAACACCCGGGAAGGTAAGCGCTCAAATGGCACACGGAGTTCTGGGCCAAACCACCATAGTCTGTGCGATTGCATACTTTCAACAAGCGGTTTCCTATTCAAAGTTTCTGGATATACGCAACGGTGAGCGGCCACGTTGCTGATGTGATAATCCAAGTTGATGTAGACAAAACGGCGGCGACAACGATAGGTAAACACTGTAAGCCTGTTAGTACCTTCCTGAAACACAAGCCACAAATGAGAACCACACGGCAAAACGTATTACACACAGTTTTGAATAACAACAAACGGAAGCTTTTCCAATACCAAAGAGGACAAAGGCTGGTGGAAGCAACTGGTGTCCTTGCCATTCTCGCTGACAACGTCCGCAAACGGTCATTAGCACGACTTGATGGGGAGAAGTGACTCCATACTAAAGATAAAGGGCCAAAAACCTCTCCTATGATAACAAATTGTGATCAGAAAAGTTCTTATTGACGACAAACGATGGGAGTAACGGGCGACGCACAATGTGGTTTATAAGCCTAAGAACACATGAATGTTGCACCAAAGTCAGTTGGAAGAAGGATTTTCTAATTTATACGTTTGACCACAATCCCTTGAGTAGGGTTCAGATATCCAGACCGTGTCGAGAGGAAGCACAGTCGCAAACCGGTAAACATAAGAAAATGACCAAGCGACCAACACCTGACTAACCGAGGACACCGTTGCGCTCTAAGGGGACCTGCGATGCCCACCATCAACGTATCAATTAACAGGACCGATGACCCGTAAACACCTAATGCAATGTGTATTTCAGGGCTTTGCTGTGCCCAGCACTAATGAGTCTAGGAAACCTGCTGAGTTCCATTCACCTTAGAAATTACACAGGTCTCTCACTAATTCAATTCCACTTTCTGTTAACTTTGAAGATGGGCCGTGGAGCAAAACACTATGGCTACCATAACACCTCAATAGGAAAAGTGAAAATCCATATACGAAACAAGCACTAAAAGTGTACACGTCGGACAACGCATAAAGCATAGCCCGTTTACTAACCCGACCGTGTTCTACCCCTTTTCGGTGACCTCGGTAGCGATGCGGTGGATCGATGAAAGTCCGCTTCCAGCCTTTGTCCAGCCAAGCGCAGAAGCTTCGCCTCAGATGCAGCAAAATCAAACAGCGGATTGTCAGACACGTAACCACCCTGGCGATGCCAACCATACCATGCATCCGTATCGCTCGACGAATTGACGTCCGTCCATCGGCCAGCTGGTGTGGAAACCTTGTAATTATGTTGATTAGGCGGACTGCAAATTCGGATTGAGCAGGGCATCAGCACTATCCTTGTGCGCTCGCTGAGTCCGATGAACGGGCATGGTCATAGAAGCTACTGTCGGGCAATGGAATGAGAGTACGCCCGGTAGATTCTCACTTTGCATCAAAGACAACCGAACTGGTGAAGTTGATATCGGCGATGTGGTATGGGGTGATTTATCGTCGGCGACCAACTAAACGAAAAGAAAATCCGTAATGCAAGGAAAAATAAGTTTGGGTTATAGAAATAATACCCACCAGAGAACACAAACCGGACGGCGAATCAGCGAGGAGGCAGGAAAATACATATGTAGAAGATCTGTTAAATAGGATGAACAAGGAACTACAGTATGCGAAAACGTCATCACAATTGTGGGTGGAAACAAGTAACTAAAATGATCGACAGTGAGGAACAAAATGTAACACCCAATAGGAGAAATACACTGACTGTGGAGCTAAAACACGTCCGAAACTAACGAAGCCATATAAGTCCCGTTTGTGTAGTGTGTACTCGTCGTAGTGGTTAGGGTGGACAACAAAATAAAGTGGTAAAGTCAACATTATTGTCATTAGTGATGGAAACTGATACTCAACCGCTACACAACCATGAATGGAATAGCGAGTTCCGGTTGATAGGTAAAGAAAGACAAAGGAAAGGGACCTGATTTCTGGCAAAGCCTTCGAGTTTGAATATAAACATTCGATATCAGGGCAGACAGACCTAGCAAACAAACAGTAAGTGAGAGTAAGGCAGCATCCGCAAGGAAGCTTCCTTGTGACTATTGCACCACATCGGCAACAGAATCTACTTAACAAACAACTCAGTGAAACAATGGCGACATTCATGTCACTTAGCTCTATCAGTTATCATCCGTTCTAACGTATCCAAGCAGAGACTGATAATCACGGTCTAGGAGACAGATGCAACTCACTGTGGCTAACCGTTTTACCCTAATGCCAAATCATCATTTGCTCACCTTACACCAAACAAAGATCGACCGAGGAATCGACAAACGGTGCTAAGCGTGACGGACGAGTAGTTACAATTCCTTGTATCTGATCACCTATTCACACTTGGAAACTAAGCAAACGAAACTGTTTGATCCCTAACATCGAATAACCGCCTCCTAACCATATCACTGCTTAGTCCATGATGGCACCTAACGTGTTCGGTTGACTGCAAACATATGAAGATGAGTTACGTCGTACACTCCAAGTGACACATCTAACAACCGGAAAGCTATGACGCCGCCACAGCCATCCTACATATACACGTGAAACAATAATTTGTCATCAGAGATAATCACGCTTAGTGGCCTAAGAGATATAGACCACCACTTCAATTCCAAGTCTATGTAACCACTGCCGTCAAGTAGAAGCATATTATACCTTGGGGCTGCACGTACTCGGTTCCAGTGGCCAGCAACGAAGTAAAGAACAGCTCATTCGACCATACCGGATGACACTTTAAAGAATGGAACCTACGGCACACAAACAGGTGTCACAACAGTAGGTCAGACACCTGTCCATCATGTTACAAGTTCGCAGTAAACAGGACTGCAATTAGGCATTCGTTACCGATCAATCACAGCTAGATTGTATTTTCGTTGTCATTCGGCAATCTGGATCGTATTGGGGATTCTACATCCGCCTTAGCAATTAAACGTCCATCAAACTTTATCGTTCAATACACACTTCGTACTATCTACAGGCGTGTACACAGTATCTATTAACTACGGCAAATGACCCAAGATAAGACAGAATATGGTGTGGAGACTTGTGCGAAACGATGATGTAAAACAGGCTTGTTGAAACTGTGCATCGTTGACATTGGTACAGCACACTGTCAACTTTATTTAAGCATCAGGATTTCCAGTACTGTGTGCAAAAATTAGCATCCAGCTTTCATTCGCTCACGGTTTCACGGTATACACACTGGACTTGAGGTAACCCCAGAAAAAGTCACCCATCGGCGTCAATTTCGATGAGCTAGGTGCTCATTCAACCGGCCCCGACAGCCTCATTTACTGCAACGAAAAACTTTCGTTTCAACCATTTTGTCAGACTACGAGTTGGAGCATCATCTGGTTATAATAGAAGGCGTTTCAAATGCATGTAAGCTTACTCTTGCAACTCATAAGAGCGCGAGATGTATACAGATGCAGAAAAATAAACATTCGCCGCTAAAGTCATATTGACCCCAGGGTGTGACCCCCGCCAAACCGATAACTCCGGACCTGATCAATACTGCTACCTTGACGAGGTGGTCGGGCTTGTGTGCTGTTTTGATCCGGCGGGCTATGCTGACTAGGACTCCGGTCCTTCCAGGTTCAACCCTGTCAGACAGGCCAAAGGGGAGCAGCCAGACGAAAAGCAGTTACACTCATAGGATTGTATGTCGCACTACTGACCGCGTAGGAGTGCTTAGGTAGTGAGGCACGATCCTATGGGCATACAGCAGAACTATTTTTATAGTTGCGGCACTGCTGTCTTCCGTATCAGGAAGAAGGGGGTTAGAAAAGGTACCCTCAAACAAAGAGCACTCCGATCGCCCAACGGTTGACCGTGACCGCCGGCGTATTATCCAATACATCTGATATCACTCAAAAACCCGATGTAGCTTTGAGTACATCCACTGCTCACATCAGTGCTCAGAATCAGACATCAATGTCTTATTCACTGCGCCCTCGGGCTAGGCAAGCCCCTCACTGCCAAGTGAGTCAGACTTTTGAGTCATTGGCTCCGGGTGGGGTCCCCCAAGAAAACCCTGTATCCTGTTGTCTCGCTGTGCTTTGGAACGGTTTGATGTTGTTTTGTTTCTTTTTTGCCTGATCTGATTCGGTGTGTGTGGTCGGTTTGTCTTTGCAGTACTATCTTTGTGTGAATGTGCCGAATTTCTTGGGTTGTGACTGTCGAGCCTGTTTCAGGTGATTGATGCGTATGTGTGCGTGTGCGTCACCTGCTGCCTTGCGGTACAGGCTTTTGAGCCAAAGGCTTTGGTTGAGGCCCTAATCGCCTTCCTGCCTAGTTCTGGGCGTCCTGGCAGTGTCCTAAACCCACAAAAACCATGACTATGCAAATTAAACGAAATACCTTACTGCATCGACCGTCATGCAGGATAAACCGGGTCGCCCTATTTGCTGCACATGGCAGGGTGGATGGACGAAAACGTGCTACTGTCGAACACTCACCCTCATACTGTTACCCCAACCA
>LOND01028988.1:25051-37492 GCA_014220965.1 Paragonimus kellicotti
TATTGTTGCGTGATCGGAATCCGAATATGCTTGCTTTCTCCGAGGCAATGTTAATCAATACTCGCCATCCGGTCCTGTGTGTGCATAAACTGTTGACTCACGCAGTTTGTCTGCCCTGGAACTGATGACAGTCCTTGTTTCATGTAAACCCAATCGTTGATTGTTTCTATTGTTGTTGCTATCCGCATGTCCTATATATTCTAATGTTTTACGTTCGTGAATGAAACGAGTAAACGATATGTCTTCTATCGTTACTGGTGAATTTAGGAAACGAATGCAATGGGAGAACTTTTCGACAAAACCACTCTCCCGTTTGATTATATTCTTATGAAAGATAAGGTGCCCAAGTTACTTCTGAGGGTGCAAAAACACTCGATTGGGTTGTCTAAAGATGCGATAGCAAACAAACTTGTTTTCGGTGTTTCCTTATCAGGCTGATTAGGACAAACGAGAATTAGCTACTAGGACGAGGGTAGACAGGTCAGAGGAACTACAGTGAACGCAATCAATAACATATGACTAAGTGACAACCTCGAAACATCAGTTACATAACCAGTTACGCAAGGCCGACATAGGATGGAGTGACCCTGTGTGGCCATGTCTACGTAACGAGTGTGATAACGTCTTGTGTACGTGTGCAAACAAACTTCGGCGTTTTCGCAAACTGACTGTGTGTACACAGAAGGGGAAAAGTTTGGACGGACTGCGATGGCTCCAACGAAAGACGAAATAGGACTTTTAACGTTTCGTACAAACTTCGTGAACCCGGTAAATCAGATGAAACGACGAAGGAGCGTTGACCATATACCTTGTTTCGGCCAAGTGTACGACAACCTCTGACCTGCATAAGTTGGTTAAGCCACGATCGAGCCACAACATGGAAAACACCCTACCTTGTGTCCGCCTTCCGTAACCAATGTTTTGATATGGCCACATACCGATATGTAATTACCTATGTAGCATGTAGTTTCATCGCTTCTTTCAAACCACTGATCTATCTAATCTCATTTTAGACAGTAATTCAAATATGCGTCACATTTAGCACAATAACCAAACATCGAAGACAAGTGCGTCTGCTACTTTGTTTTTTTTAGTTCAAAAATTTTCACTCCCATAGTGAATAAGAGAAATCATTGAAATATGCAAGTAACTGTTCTGCGACCAAAAAGATCTAAACTCACGTCCTGTAGGTTGGTGAACGAACTGTTTCTTTGTCTAAACGGCGACGAAGGTGGAAGTTCCATAGCAGGCGCATTTCAAACTGTAACAAACCGATTCAGTCTGTGGAAATACATTTCTAAAACAAAACAAAAAAAATAAAAGTTGGTTAACAACTTTCCCGTCCGCGTTAGTCCGTCACGATAAACGAAACCATTCGCAACAATTCATGTGAACTAACTTACTGACTCTATCATCCCATATAGATTCGAACAGATGACGATTATTAGTGTAAGAAATAATGACGAACATTCTACGCCGTAAAGGCAGGGCGGCTAGTCGAACCAAAGGATACAACCCACAAACAAACGATGGAGCTAAAAGACCCAAACCAACATTACGGAAACCCATTCCACCTGCAACCAAATCCCGAGGATTGATATACAGTCAATGGAAATGCGCATACACTCCTGTCGCAATTCAATTAATCAAATCAGTTGTGCCGCTTCTCAGGACAGACTTTCATTTAGTTAGAAATCAACACCAGGCAAAACTTTTCCGTGCTGGCTAACTACCTTAAAGTTCGACCTGGTGAAGAATCATAGATAAACTTCCGAATACAACCATATAGCCATGCATTAATAACAGTGGGCCAGATCAGAAGGTAATGTGGCTCCAGCCACCGCTTATCGCAAGTGGGGCTCGGGCACAAAACGTCTCACCTTGGGCATTAAAACTCCTGAGCATTGTACGATCTCAGAATGTGTAGTCTGCCTGAGAAGGCCAACGAAGACGTCGGTGGCATCTGAATGATTGCTCGTCGGAGTGAATATAGAGCGTTTTTCTGAGTTGTGCTGACAGGCTTTAACAAATGGATTGTGGGTGACAGCGCATAAGCAACTACCCACACTTGATACGATATTTATCGATGCAACCTGCTGACGAACTTATCAGAGAGTGCCGACATTGCTCAAGTTACTGCACCTCATTATGACCTCACATTTATTTCATTTTCCGAAGTGACTTCAGATTATTAAGAACAGTCAAATCCAGGGTCCCCTTGAAAAATGAACACGAATGGACGACAAATTCAAGCTCCAATTCAGATAGATCTCTGACTGTAAGAACCAAGGTATCTGACGACCGCAAAATTGACCAGACGTGAAAAGTCCTAAAATATTTGACCACTGAGGCCTGAGTTCCATCAGTCGCACCGAATGGTGCTAACAGGGAAACAACGACGAGATAAGGGAGCGAATATTCAGTAGTGAATGCCAGGTGAATTCACTTGCTCTATTTTTAGGTATGCAAATACATAACTGGGTAGGTTATGAACTAAGGAAGCCAGCTATTCGAATGCAACACTGAACAAACTCTACAGATGCTTCAGCCGACTGTGACAAGGTTTGAGGTAACAAACGATTATTTGAGGTAGATAAATAGTCATTTATCAAGTGCTTAGCCATTTTAGGTGCGGTTCATCTCCAGGTCCATTACGTTTGGCAGCCGAAATGCATCAGAGGAACCCTACTTCAGTAAACGGTTCTAAGTCTACCGATCAAGGTGCAACATCACAAGCCTGCGGAAATAACAGTACAAGAAAGGGGCAAGTAACACTGGCCCCGTCTAGTGGTATAACTCCTTGGGTTTATTATGGACATGCCGTCTGTTCTGTTGATAGCTTCATTAACAGACGAATACTCTGGGCCAGTAGCAAGGATAATCACGAAGAGCCCGTCAGTATTCCTTAAAATAAGAGCGTTTTCTAGTTCATTAAATTCTTCTGTTGCAGCTGACGATCAGGCCACACCTAAGCTTCTCATGGATCTTTCTGCAACTTATCCCATGAACTGCCATGGAGAACACTTCATCTGGCATTGAGCAACTCGATGGAACTCTCTGGGATCCGGTGCTTATTTGACTCACGAACCACCACGCCTCAGGCAATAGTACCCGCTGCATGAATAGCACGTGAGACTTTGGTCCAGCAGCTGTTGGGATCTTCCGAATCAAAAGCGTTGAGCTCACATTTTAGAATAGTTTGTTACAGATACTTTAACGTAGGATTCAAACGTTTCCCGAAAGTTAACAGCTGCCTGCAAAAAGTAGAAAAATGACAACGTACAGACACATAATCTGAATCAAAATATACGCTCCAGCAAAAATGACACTTTTGATGAGAGTTAAGCCGCCTAAAACTAACAATTATAAGGTCAACGTGATACTAAGTCTAGTGCGGGGAGCCCCGACCTATACTGCTACCTTGACGAGGTGGTCGGGCTTGTGTGCTGTTTCGATCCGGCGGGCTATGCTGACTAGGACTCCGGTCCTTCCAGGTTCAACCCTGTCAGACAGGCCAAAGGGGAGCAGCCAGACGAAAAGCAGTTACACTCATAGGATATGTCGCACTACTGACCGCGTAGGAGTGCTTAGGTAGTGAGGCACGATCCTATGGGCATACAGCAGAACTATTTTTATAGTTGCGGCACTGCTGTCTTCCGTATCAGGAAGAAGGGGGTTAGAAAAGGTACCCTCAAACAAAGAGCACTCCGATCGCCCAACGGTTGACCGTGACCGCCGGCGTATTATCCAATACGGTCGAAAAACATCTATCACCCAAAAGCCCGATGTAGCTTTGAGTACATCCACTGCGCGCAGCAGTGCTCAGAATCAGACATCAATGTCTTATTCACTGCGCCCTCGGGCTAGGCAAGCCCCTCACTGCCAAGTGAGTCAGACTTTTGAGTCATTGGCTCCGGGTGGGGTCCCCCAAGAAAACCCTGTATCCTGTTGTCTCGCAGGTCAGACTTTTGAGTCAGAGACTCGGGGTGGGGTCCCTCAAGTCAACCCCCTTCCGCGGCATAAACGACCGGGAAGTATCAGAAGTTATCGTTCTCTCGACAGTGACCTATTAACCCAATACGACCTTCTCCTACTGTTTACCCCCATTTCTTCCGCCTTCCATGTGCCTTCGGCGATAATGTTTTCTGAGGCCAAGACAACCGGTAAACATTGGCGCCTTCAATGTCCGCACTCTCCGACAAGTCGGTCAGCAAGCTGCTCTGGCTAGTACTCTCTCAAGTCTGGAGCTTGTGTGCTGCGTGTCGGAGACGCGAGTCTACGATTCTAGCACCGTTATCCATTTGAGCTCACCTCTAGATAACTGTCGATTCAAGCGCTTCTCTCTCAGGGTTTCTGGTGACGCCGAAGCTGAATCTCATCATGCTCAAGCGGAAGGTGGAATCGCACTGAGTTCCAAGAGCAGAGCAATTTTGCCATTTGGGAATCCCAACTTGAACATTGTCTTCTGGCCGTTCTAACTCAATACATTCGGTAAATGTCTGTCTACGCAATTTCGAAAGACGTTTTTGTATTGATTATATCTGCTTATGCTTCCAACAGATCATCTGTTTTCGGATTTTACACAAGAGTCTTGTTCTATCACTCCCGATTGTTTTTTTTTTTTTTATGCCTTTCTTTTAATAACACAACCAACCCACAGCTTAGACACATAATCATTATATCGGGCAGCGATCTGACTAAAACCGGAAAATACTAGCTCCCAGCTTGAGTACGGCTTTCTCCGAACGAGAAGCTGGAGAGTAGTTTATGTTCCGGCACAACCACCTGACGAATGCGTGAACCGACGCTGCACGTGGCCTTCCCATGGTCTTATATTTCTGCACAGTCAATTCGCAACAGCAAGAAAGATAGTACGCACTGCTACATGAAGACTCTCGTTGTCTCTCCAGCCGTGACGTCAGTTGATGTAATAGTAGTCTCTTATCACGGCTTCGGCGCCACTCTGTTAAGACTGTCTGCTTTTGGAGCAACCACCTGGACTCGGACCATGCTGTTGTGCGTGCCCGTTTTGTTTTATCATTTACCCGGAGGACACACGCTCGTAAATGCAAAGTACCAAATTGGTATTCGAGCGATGAGGTGTAAAGAACGCTTACCAGAAGGCGTTGGTGAACAAGTTGCCCAGTTCGAGTCAGGTGAAAGATCCTAACGAACACTGGGAACAAATCGCTGCAGCTATGAAATCATGCTGTGAAGAGGTATGTTCCGAAGGAGCTGTTCAGTTGCGACAGAACTGGATTTCCGTCGCGTCGATAAACCTCATGAACAAGCGTCGCTCGATCCCACCTGGTTCTGAATATGATGACGACCGTCGAGAACTTAAACGCAAGCTGACTAAAAGCTTGCGCAAAGACCGTGAGCACTACTTGGTCGAACAGTCGAAAGAGATGGAAAGGGCCTTTTTATCTGGAAATTGTAGAAGGCTTTTTCCCTGATCCGTGGTTGTACTGGTCGTCGATTTGGTGTGAGACCATATGTGAAAAAGATGGTTCACTTATCACCAATCAATCGCGTCGACTTGATAGATGGGCCGAACATTTCGAAGAACAGTTCAGCTGGCCTCAACCAGATTATGTGGACGACGGGACCCGAATGGTCAGTTATTGCATTCCAGACGGCCCTCCGTCGGAAGCAGAAGTGGTCCTAGAGCTCAAATTATTGAAGCGTAACAAGGCTCCTGGACCAGACCTCATCCCTCCTTCTCTGTTCAAGGATGGAAGGAGTAATATCAAATGACTAAAACTCCGACGATTTGGGAGACTGAAGAGGTACCTCGCGATTGGTGCTTGTCAACAGTAATTCCCGTTTTCAAAAAGGGGTCTCGAAGTCTATGTGACAACCACAGAGGCATCAGTTTGGTATCTGTTGCTTCCAAGTTACTCACTGGTCCTCATTTTACGTCGGCTCACTAAACCCAGAGAAAGCCAGATACGTGAAGAACAGGCAGGATTCCGATCCGGTCGAGGGTGCGTTGACCACATTTTTACCTTGCGACGGATCTTGGAACATCGGCACTCTTATAGGCAGCCGACGGTCTTGGTCTTTTTGGATCCTGAAGGCTGCTTTCGATTCAGTTGCTCGTAACGTTCTCTGGAACTGTCTTCTTCGCAAGGGAGTACCAGGGAAATACGTGAATCTGTTGAGATCACTGTATGCTCACTCTGCAAGCAGGGTGAGGGTTTATGGGCAGCTGTCTCGGGAGTTCATCACTTCTAGTGGTGTTCGTCAAGGGTGTCCGATTTCCCCTTTCCTGTTCAATTTTGTCATGGACGACATTTTAGAGGGTGCGCTTAAGGAGTCCAGTGGACTTGGTGTTGAGCTTCTTCCTGGCGCTCGGTTGACCGATCTGGAGTACGCGGACGACATTGTCTTACTTAGCCCCTCTGCCGAAGACATGCAGACCATGCTGAACAAGGTGAATGACCGGGCTGGTTTGTATGGAATGCGCTTCGCACCTTCAAAGTGCAAAGTGTTACTTCAAGACTGGGGCATTTCCACTCCTACTTTCTTTATTGCAGGTAATCCGCTTGAGACTGTGGACAGTTTCACCTACTTGGGTAGCATTATCTCGTCAGCTTGTAATATTGCTGATGAGATATCAACGAGGATAGCAAAGGCACGAGTTGCCTTTGCCAACCTGCGTCATCTGTGGCGTCGGAAAGACGTTCGATTGTCGCTGAAAGGAAGAGTATATAATGCTTGTGTGCGTTCTGTTTTGCTCTATGGTTCGGAGACGTGGCCTGTTCGCAAGGAAGATATCAACAAGCTTGCTGTATTTGACCATCGTTGTCTCCGCCAGTTAGCCCACATTAAGTGGACTGATCGCGTGAGCAATACGGCAGTTCGCCGGCGCGTATTCCGGAACGCTCGGGATGCGCGATCGATCGGTCAACTACTCACGTTGCACAGCCTGCGATGGTTAGGTCACGTACTCCGCATGCCAGCTGAGCGTTTACCGTACCGGGCATTATATACTGAGACCACCAACAGTTGGGTGAAACCACGTGGTGGTCAAGCGACAACGTGGTCACGAAATATGAGAACCCTGACTGCTCCACTGAGTAAAGTGGGTAGGTGTCGCCTGCCTGGATGGGGTCCTCGTGATCACTCAAACCGCTGGTTGGAGACGCTATCCGAGATGGCGGCGTGTCGCAGTCAATGGCGTACCTGCATCCATACCATTTCTAGTTCTTTTGCTTAGACTTATTATTTTCAACCTTCTTAGTAACGTTTTCTTCTAGGATATTCCACGTCACTGTTGAGGTGAGCGGCAGCCCGAGCCACAGTACCTTTTGGTCAGGCTCATGATTGATGATGATATGATGATGATGAGTGCGGGGAGCTCACCAAGTAGAACAATCGCGTTTGCCAGATAGAATATTAATATATTTTAAAAAAGTCTGCATGCAAAGTACAGCCATAACAGCCGCCCACCACTGCCGTAACGACGCGAATCCAGTCCACACCTAGAGGTTCATATCTCCAGCTAGGACGACTACAGCAGAGCCAAGTGTTGACCCAAAGAGAGCTGCAAGATCAGCGATATTACTGCAGTCAGTTAGAGCACAAATAGACACGCGCAGAAGGCTTCCGAAGAGTTGCTGTCTGGAGCAGACCTCAACAGAACCCACCAAGCGTACCGCACAGGGTACACTGTTGATAGAGGTCAAGTCGACCATTGCGGCTGCGACAGTTGTGCTAAGGCGTATACCTATAGGTCTGACCGGTAGTGGCGGGCATGGTCACCTGCAATGAGAAACCAATGCTGATCGGACAGCGCGAATGCTCTCAGTTCGACATGCTGACCATTATCCGGCAGTCTAAAATCTTAATGTAGCAGACGTTGACTTTTAATGAACTTGAAGTTCAGACGAGGATATTGCTGACTCCTGTTCCGAAGCGCGAACGTGGAAGGTAGTTATAGTAACGAGTACTCATAGCCCAAGCACAGGGTAAGGGAAACCGGAAGCTGAGTGGTAAGAGGTGGAACTTACCGGGACAACCTAACTAATGACTAGCTACATCTGGTGAGGGGTACGCGGGGTAGGTACTAGAAATGAAGGTCGGAGGGCGGCCAGCGAACTAAACTGGATAGGATAGTGGGAGAGAGGTTAACAATGGCATGTTTTTGTCTATCAATCGGGCTGTATGTAGCAGACAGGGCGACACGATTAACACTGCGACACTGTTGGTGCAATATGGGGTTAATAGTCTTGTGAATACTCATGGTTGTGTTACAGCGAACTGAGACGCGTTCACACGCGGAAGGTAGCCTAATGGAGTACACCAGAGGAATTCGGAGAAAAGGCATCTAGATTTGCATTCCGTTCGTGAGCACATCGGATCACTTGAAATAGGCTAACAGCAGTCTCATTTTTTCGGCCCACTTTAGCATTGAGACCCAAAACGCTCTTCGGTTGAAATTCTCCAGTTCAACCTAGTGAAAAGCGGCCAACAATAACCTTGTGATCATGATGAACATCTACGTTCCAAAGGTCCTGCACAAGACGTGATTTGTAAAGACCGCGGTATGAAGAGGTTAATACCAAAAGGCGTCCGATACATTTTACGAGAAAGGTAGATCACTCGGCAACCACTTGCTTCCCTCTAAGACTGTGGAACCGGTTGAACCAGTCATCTGAATGCTGTCCATTGCGGACTATAGAAGACGCCGGAAATTCTGACGATCACTCTCCGGTACGATTTACCTCTACACCAGCTTTGCTTTTGCAGCTGAAAGATAGTCTGTACATGCTGCCTCTTTTTGTGTTTACCGTTTTGTTTGTTCCTGTGGAACATAGGCCGCACAAGGTGACTATCTGAACGCATGCGGGAGCATCATCCGGCGTGGCTAGCTCGAGGATCGATAAAGGCTTGCTCATCGGCGGTCGCTGCACACTTGGTCGAATCGAACCATCTGATCAACCCGGCCGATTCGTTCAAGCCGATCTATCGAGTCTGTGGAGCGCAATCGAAGTGGGTCAAAGGTCGTTTATTAGCCATCGCAGAAGCCATCGCAATTCGCTTACACTCACCCCCGTTATGCTCACAAAAACGTCTGGTCAAAACACTGAACCTCCCGTGGCCATGTATCAATAGCCCGGATCGATCTGTTACGTAGGAGTACCGATTTTCCAAAAACGTTTACAACCCAAGTTACTGGCGTTACATAATTGGACTTCACGAGTCTGACTAACTTGACATTGATGATTACCATCCCTCACTCTATTGATGTACTACCCCTGTCGAACCCATATAAATGTGTTGTATTTAGCCTGATGATGAAACACTGAAAACAAGCTTGTTTGCTACGCGCTTCTCATGACTAAACCGGGCATATTCATGGTGCTTTCTGGTATGCTGTCTGGAAGTGTCCTTGGAGAAGTGAAACGTTGTGAAATACATTGAGCGCGGTCACCGCTAGATTTATCAGGTGTACACATGATCATTGTTGGATTGCTCAACACGGCTGTGCCGGGCAGAGTGGACGTTCTACTCAGTATAGCCCTCCGGATCAAAGCAGCGTAAAAACCTGACCACTACATCAAGATAGCAGGACATGTCAGGTTTAAGCCGAAAGCAACCAAATGGTGGCGACGCTCGACAGAAGGCTTATTCGGTCGCAAATTAATACACGACTGAGAGATTGTAGCAGCAAACCGCCACTTTTTATTTGGCGTTTCCAAGTATTGGTAAGAACGAAAGAACGACGTAGAACGCGAACTGTAACAAATTATAACTAGGTCGGCAATCGACGCACCAAACAGAATGTATGCTGACAGCAAAAAGGTTTGTGAGATAGTCGAGGGTATATCTCAGCGCGCTGTTCTAGCACCCCGGAATAATAAAACGCGAGTGACCAAATACCATTTGCTGATTTTACACCGTACATTTTTGGAGTGAATAGTGGTGTCACACCTTTGCAGTCACAGGCGAGGTCAGTAAGAGTAAGAACTAATGCGTAACGTTCCCTGACAGTGGAAACGCAAACTCCACATGACACTAACACACATGACTGACAAAACCTGACGAGATCCATTGAGACGATGAGAAAGTATAGGTTAGAACAACAGGAAAGACGTATCAAAACTGTCGGCCTCGGAAACAGAAATCAAACTCGAGAGTGAGTTCTTGATACCTCACTAGGCAGCCGGCCTTGACAAACTTTCACCGATCCCATAAAGGAGACGCTTGTGGGACCGATAAGTCTACGAAAGGATTACATCTGATGTTCACTCCAAGCATTTGCACCGTATACGCTGCGACACCATGAGATTATAATGAGGTTATATACACACACCATGAGATTATATGCGGGTCCTTAGGTGCAATCTCAAGTAAAGGATGAGATATGTTCAGAGAGGACCGTACGGCGCCGATAAATTTGAAAAACCCCATACTGTCGAATGAGGGCCATTATGAAATCGGTCTTCTTTGGTGAGCGGAACCATGACTGTTGTCCTAAAATCGATCAGCTGTACGACATCACCTTGAAACACTCCGTGTTCAACTTCAGAGATTCGAAATTTCTGACAGAGTATCCTACCGTCGTTTGTGATTATAGTGAAAAAGATTAAGCTGAACTCGTTCAAGACGCCGATAATGCCCTACAGAGATGGTACTTACTGCAACATCCAGTTTTTCACCCGGCCAAGTCCCATAAATCGTGCACCGTCTTCGACTGCGCTGAACCGTGTGTAAAATATTCTCTGAACGATAATCTATTCCGTGATTCATTGATGGCATTCAGCTTAGACTAGTAACGGAAGAAATAGCGGTTGACGTTGAAGTGACATTCCAGAAAGTGCGAATTCCAGAAGAGAGCCGTAAATAATTGCGGCTTTTACGGTGACCAGAAAGTAACTTGAACGATTATTCTCAGGACTCCTATGTGTGTTCACCTGTGTCCTGCCTCATTTTCCTCAGGCTGCTCCAACTTTCTACTAAGACAAACCATAGCAGGGAACCGTGATCACTTCGATTTGAATGTCGTTCACGATGCACAGCGACGTTTCTACGATGACGACTGTCTATTCATGAAATCACGTGTGACGGAAAGCACTCAGATTCACCAAACACCTAAAAGGTAAGCTGAACAGGAAGGAAATCAAACCGATGAAGTTGATGAGTAATGACCAGCAGCTTTCATCAACGCTGAAAGTGGTCGTGGAGCCGCAACGGTAAAAGATGACTTACAAGTCTCGGAAATTCAGAGGACACTCGGATTAGTATAGGACATCAAAACGGATGCTCATGAGTTTTAGGTCAACCCAGTACATATGTCTCTTTTATATTTCGTCTAAGCGGTTTCTTAGCACCTACAACAAAAACTGCGCGCATCGGTAACACCGTCACAGCAATAAATCAGTAGTTCTCAATGATGTTCAACTGCTATACAACCACGAGGAAGTCCTGGCCAGGAAGATAAAAAAAAAAGAACAGGAAGGGGACCTAACTACTAAAAATAGCTACGTCTATATTCAAACATACATCAAGGCGCCTACACCTTGCAAACAAACAACCGAGCTGTAAGTGAAAGTAAGGCGTCATCAGCAAGACAGCTTCCTTACGGCTTTCACTGCCCCGCATCATTAAGTGCACTCACTTCACAGACAACTCGGCCAAACAACATTCACGCCACTGAGCTCGATTAGCCGCCATCTCACCTAACGTCTCAAGCCACCGACTCTGTGAGTCGCGAGGGCCCCAGCCCGGGAGACGAACCCGACCTACAGTGACCAACCCCTTCGTGAACGATTTCATTTGTCTACGCCAGGTCATCATCTGTCCACCTCGCACCTTGCGCCAGTCGGCCGCAGCGTCGGCAAAGTGCTCGGTGTGGCAAACGACTAGCTGGCATCCTTAGTACATGACCTAACCATCTAAGTCTGTGCAAATGTAGTGACTGAACAAAAGAACTCGTTTGACAATCAGTGCCAAACACCCGCTTCCTAACCTCCTCGTTGCTTACTCGCTGGTGCCACCCGATACGAGCGATTGAACGCAGACATCGGTGGTCAAATACCTGGAGACGGTTCACGTCCTCTACTCTGAGCGGCCACGTTTCGCTGCCGTAAAGTAATACAGCCCTCACTGTTGTCTGATATACGCGACCCTTAAGCTTCAGAGAAATACCTCTCTGTCTCAGATTAGCGAACACCGCCCTAGCCTTGGAAATACGCGCTTCTATTTCATTCCCTACACCTCCGCCGCCGTCGCTGATGCAGCTTCCCAGGTATACAAACCGGTCAACAACCTCCATGACTTCATTATCTAACATTAAATCTACGTAATCACAACAATCTTGCAGAAGCACTTTGCATTTTGAGGCTGCAAAGCGCATTCCGAAGTACTTAGCAGAACGCGAAATAGCGTCCAGTGTTGTTTGTGCCAAAGTTTAAAAAGTGTCAAAGAGACAGA
>LOND01028989.1:0-23424 GCA_014220965.1 Paragonimus kellicotti
CAAATACACCGTTTTAGATCAAGGCACAAGGAATCGAAGATTGCGGACCCACAGCATTGTTGTGCACGTTTTCTACTTTTCGGAAAGTAATGAACGATCTAGATCTGTGGAATTTCCTAGTGTCACTCACTGTTTTTTTCTGATCTAACAATCACTGGCGTATTTCATCCGCAAAACCAGTCTATCTAACCTAAATGAGTGCGTGTGGATTATCGCGAATAACCCTTAACAGACGAAATGAAAGAACAGACGCACCTAGTCTGTCTTTCCCCTCTCACTCGAATGTATGCTGGGAACATAGGTCAGTCTAACAGACCACAGAACGCTACTGTCGAGTGCAGACAGCTGCATACCACCACAAAACCCACTCAAGTGGACTTCATGCTTATATCGAGTTCAGTTCAGGGACTCAGAAAACCACAATTTGTTGCCAGTCCGTTAAATGATGACGGTCACATTTCATAGATATCGGTTCCATTCTTCCACATTCCGGGTCTCTTCATGCAGATTCACCTGCTATGATCATTGTGGGCAATAAAACTGCCCCCGGCACTGTGTTACACAAATGCAGGTTCACCTCTCAATAAACAATTTCAGCTACGAGACCTTTACACTAAGAGAAAACTAATTATAATAAACAGTATGGAGACCCAGAGACCGAAGAAGTGTGAGATAGCAAATAGTCCGACCCTATTATGTCTGTACTTCGTAGTTAAACAAAACGCCGTCAGGTGGCAGATTAGATTTTTATCTCGGCTCATCTGCAGGTCTCGTGTAATTTTGGCTGAATCTTGAATCCGTCTGGGACATAGCCAACTTCGCTTGCTTGATTGAGATTATCTGTTGATCGCTCGCGCATAGAGAACCCCATGCAACTTGACTTTGAGAACCACTTAATTAATGTCATAATAATTTTTCGTCACTTGGGGATTAGTTAATTTGGCAATGAATGTTGGGCTATTTCAGCATGTCCAAGATAAAACCAGGTTGCCAGTAGATTGGGAGCCGTCTTGTCTTGATCAGACTTCCACCAACGAAATGAACACGGTTGGCAAGCAAATGATCACAGCTCCATCTTGTACATGTGACCATCGGACAGTGGAATTTAGCTATATATACGGGATTATTTAACATATTTATGCAAATCAGTGTTTAAATTGTAGCTTGAGGTGGCTTTCGAAGCGATTAAAGCACAGCTGAGCAAGACCAAGTGGCCTCGTTAGATCTCCACAGTTGATCTGACAAGTCATCGTCAATGCAACTCCACAATGATCAAGGTGTCTGCTCGTTTATCAGAAACTAAGAAGCACAAAAGCACAACTACACATCAGATTACACCGAAACGTTCAGCGTAGAATATGTGCTAACCAGAACACGCTGAATCTGCGTTTGTAGAGCGCTTCGTTTAGGGCAGTTGTCCCGCTGTTACTGTGAAACTCGGTTTTTGCTATTAACACCAGTTTGTTACCAATTAAACCTGAGCCACAGGTCTTTCCGTAACGAAGTCGTAACACAAACTGGAAGTAAGATCGATAGTTCGCAACTTGCAACTTCTGATGTATTTATTGATATACGGATGTTGATTGCGACAACATCCTTAGTGGACAGTATATAAGTGCACATAACTACATATCATCGGACGGCAGCTAGGACGAACTATCCTTGATCTCAGCAGCTCAAGTTACAGCCAGATTAAGGAAGTTACTAACATCCTGACTAGGCTTGATATTCCCGGTCGTCCTGAGAAACTGTACTACCGAACTAGAAGGATCGTCAACACGGTCTTTTACCTTTTGTCAAGTGAACGTTTACTAGGAACCTGAAAACATTTTACAGCCACACCTTTCTTCAGTAGTGCATGGGGGTGGGGAATCCAGCAAACTGCAGACTGGTGATCTCAAAAATAACTGGAATGTTACAGGTGGCTCCTCATCGGTTAAGGTTGCAGACCTCAAACCAATTGCTGATGCAAAAACACGGTTCCTGTAAGGGACCCTTATGCGTTTCCAAAGTACTGATGATTGGACGAAAGCTACGGACGCAGGGTTACCAACTAATGTAGGCATTTCAATCTTTCCTAGACTTCTGTTACACTTGACCGCTTCATGGTGCCACGGAAATCTCACAGTTGCAATCACAAGGGAGCATTGAACTTACTTCGTTTCGGAAGATTATCGAAAGAATGTGAAGTTATTCTAAATTAACTGACAACTTGTCAGACCTGTGTGCTTGTGTATGTATATGTTCTATTGCCATACGAGGGCTGTGGGAGGTCCACAGTGGGAATCCTCGTAGCTATTTCTGTTTGGGTACTGTGAAGCATCCAACAGTGTCAAATCAACGGTGCTGCTGTGCGCCAGCTACACGAAATCTGACGAAGTATGGGATATCCGACTTGAATTGTCTTGATCAACAGTCACTAGAACAGCTTTACGTTTGCCATGGATAGGCTCATTTGCCATCAACGTTGTACCGAATTTTATTCCGATTATTACAGACCACCCGCATATGCGTTCGAACGAGACCTACAAAACCATACCGTAAGAAAAGTTGTGTTTACAAATTGTGTAATCATACTTAAGAAGATATAGTGTTAAATAATCAAGAAGATTTTGTTGACCGTTCGATCCTGAAGCTTTTTCTCATATGTTTGGCCCCATAATCCGCCTGTACACGGAAACGAACAGGCAGACCTATCACATTTATCTCAGAGAGAGAAGAGCACGACCTCTTGGAGATAAAACAGCCGTCACGGGCCTGGAGCTGAGCGTTCATTGCGCCTGAAGTTGACTTACAAACAATGGAAGGCTTGGCAGTATAGACTAATCGCTCAAAACGTCAGAGACAGCTTGATGACAGAACCAAAGTTCTTGTGCATAACGTCAGGTCATTCTAATACACAACGTTTTGTTCTCCTTGAACCACCAAGACAAGGCCAAGTTTGAATCGTAATTACGTCCACTTATGTAACTGATGAAGTGGTATGCATTTATAGTCTGCTCAGAGACCCCCTTTCCTCCATCAAAAGTGCCCTCTTTCCAGAAGAAATCATTTGGACATACCAGAATGGACAAAAATTCCCAGAACGTTTTAGGGGTAACCTTCAATATATTTTGCCTACTCGACCTTCAGTTCGTCAAACTTATCGAGTGTTTAGTAACCTTAACTGCTAGTCTTGGTAACTGTCCTTCCGTGTTCTGATTCGAGCATATTTGCAGCTTACCATGTACTGTATACCTACCGAGGAATTTCTGGCAGGACAAAGTGACTTTTTGCTCTGGTCTTTTGATTTCACCCGGAAGTGGGGGTCAGTCGCTCTATTCTTCTGGATCAAGGCCTCGGATTTGTCTAGTTCAAGACCAGTTCTATCGGACGCTCTTCTAGCTTAATTTTTTCGGGAGTTTACAGCAGAAGTACGATACCCGCGTTAATGGTTACGTCTGAATCAGCTCACAGTATTGAAAATCTACATCATCCGTGCACAAGCTTCAGCAAACTTTTCCTAGTCACCCTCCAAGCCCACGCTTGTACGTCACCAAACGTGTATGTCTAGTGGAACGTTGCTTCAATGGGCTCCAGTTTACGTTGCTGACTTAACTGCACGCCGGCAGTTTTCCCAACGTTCCTTTCATTCACTTTACTCAATATTTTTAAATTTTATTTCGTGATCAACACAGAGGCAGGGAATCCTGAGTAAGAAAATGTCCTTTATCCGGCAAAAACCAAACAGTTTATAAAATCAGAAAGCTGTTCATTATAGCTGACAGCGAGACAGACGCGGAGACTAAGTGAAGCCACGTGGAGAGGAAAGCTGCTAGGTAATCTATCAATGGAGTATACTGACTCTTGCAAATCATCGTCTTTCTTCTATTAATCAAACGCCCTTGATAACTGTGGCCTTTTATTCAACCCGAACGAAAACCCCGAACGGGGTAAAAATCAAATGACGCATGAGGTCACCAGAAACCAGGTTTATCGGAAGCGCAAAACTTATCGATTGATAGAGACCAGTATACTTATGGTTAGTCATAGCATAAATTGAGTGATAAACTGAACGCCACTCATGTTAGATCGCAATCTTTGCATTCAGGTAGAATTCTCAACCGGGGCCTAATTCGATAAAGTTGCTTGCTATTGTTCCACATGTTCGAAAAACAGCCTGTATATATCCAGCTTATCGCAAGTTCACAGAAAATTGATAAACATTCCGTAGATGCAGTAATTCAATGTGAAATTTACTATTGTCAGGTGGTAATATATTCTGTTTTTTTGGGTTCGTCTGTTTGCGCACTTTCTCACAGTAACACTATCTTGTCTTAGGTGTGACACTAAGCTAGCCGGGAGCACTGACCTGAAGTTGAGTGTTTTGAGGAGCCATACGTATTTAATGGGTGGAGCTATATCTGTCCGCTGAATCGTCACCAGTTGGCACAACGCTACGGGCAGTCATGTGCGCAAAAATATTGATTTCTATACATACCATGCGACAGAGTATATGTGCACGGTCCGGCTCATTGAGGCGCCCGTATAACAATACGGACGAGTGCGTGACGACCTTTGATTTGAATACACAAAACCTAAACAACCATGGTGTTCACAACACGCATTACGGTAGTGAATCAGTAACCGTGCTGGAACACGTAGCATTCAAGGATTTGGATCTATTAAGGTTGAACTATTGAAGCTTATCCAGTCGATTTAATTGTCAGACAAACTCAGCAAGGTGGGTCAAGTTCGTCTTATATTCGTTTACATTTGATCCGATCAATATCAGTTCTCTGCTAGCACATAGTTTTCGACTGGTGCAAGTGTCTTTGTGCCGATACACATCGACTCACCGATAATAACTTACGTCGTTTCAATAACTGTCACACAAGCTATGTTGGAAATTATCTAGGCATACTCAAAAAATCAGTAATGGTTACACAATCAACACTGTTGTATGAAATACTGCTAGACCGGAGCCAACCTAATCAGCTGCTTACGGATACAAATAACGTAAGCCGATCAGCCAAGATCTATGTGATGTTCACAGCTTTATGTGAAAGATGACTGACTGACTGTCAGTGCACAATCTGTGTTCGGACTATGAAAGTCTTCATGTCCAGCTCTTGTAATATAGCACTCCTATCTTCTGGGTCAGGATACTGTGGTGGAGTGCAGCCAATCGTGTACGCCATATCTACATTGACCAATCAGGTTGTTTGACATTGACCTATATAACCAGTGTCCATAACAGACTAGATGAGACTTTGTGTGGTGTAGTGAATACACATCTTGCTATGAACCCGACTTCTTCTACAGATACATAGAGACAATGCAGTTGTCAAAGACACTCGTGCCATGAGTCCGTGTTTCTACAATTCGTTTTTCACTATCAATAATGTTATCATTTTGTGGTTTTTGTGTCCTTTCGCATTCCTGTGTGTACGTGACTTAGAAGGTAGCCGTGTGCCAATATTAAGTTTAATACAATGTAACCTACAAGATTAAAAAATTTTCAGAACATCTTATTACAACGTAAACAGACCAACACGTCGATCGGTTAACTCGTAAGTAATTGAGCCAAAACCAACTTACTGTTTTTATGGTGTACACTATAACAGAAAAGGAGATATCTGGTCAAAGGCCTCTTAGGTGACTTTTGAATGTATCCATTCTAACAGAGTTGTATGTCCGTAGTCGTTTCGGAGGCAGTTATTCCGCACAGACGTTGGTTACCTATACAGAAATCAAACAGACTAGGAAACCTTTTAGGCAAGTACCTAAATAAAATAAAATAACGACGTGACACTTAGGAGGTTTTTTCAGTGACGTGGCCGCTCCGTGCAAACAATGTGGTTGTTAAGTAAAGAAACTGTATCAATGAGGAGTTAGCTGATGGCTTTTGCATTATCAGAATTGGTTTTAAAGAAAAGCTGCTCCTCCATTCGCTCACTTGCCTTTATGGCACTACAGAATACATTAGTCGAACGGTTTAAAAGCCAACAAGCAAGTTGTGTCAGAAACGGAGTCGCAAAGGCAATTTTGTTTGTCAAAGTACAGTTATCTGATAACGTTCCAGGAGTACATTGGCGTATCGAAAACATTTCGGATTAATATACTGAGTTCCAACCAGCAAGAAGTATTAGCAAACAGCTGAGCTAGTAGCCATGTGACTACACAACTCGGAAGTTCCCTCCCAAAATACTTGGTTCACGCCTTACGGTTTTCTTGATTTCTAGTAGCTCACATCCCTCTGTCAACCTCACATACAGGAACGAGTGACCTCGGACACCGGACTTAAACCTCTGTCGTGTACAGAACGGTGATCATTGTTAAATTGATATTAACCACTAGGATACATCCGTTCGTTGGCATTCCCCTTTCAACCGATATCTGACTTTCGTAAGCGTAATACTGAGTAATTTGGCAGATTCAAATGAGATTTAATTGTGCAAACCACTCATCGGTACTACAGTTTCTACGTTCAATAGTGGTGTTGTTGGATTCCAACGTGAACTGTCCGAGAAACCCTGCCGGAGCAGTCCTGTCCCTGGATTATTTGGTGGATTCCGTATGAAACAGTGGGACGGGTGGGTAACCGAGTCCAAATATGAAACTTCCGAGCTCTCGGCGTGGCTTCGTAACTCAGCTGATAGAGTCTTTGTCGCGCTTGGGCAGGCTGTTTCTGTTGCTGGTTCGAATCCAGCCGAAGCCTTGATATTGCACGATTGAGCCTCATCTATATCATGAGCATGTACATCATGTTCTATTTTTTTTCTAAATAACTGAGAATTGGGTGTTTCGAACCTAGTAAACTCAGTAATCTGTTTTATGTCACAGGTGAGTTCAACTTCCTATGGTAGACTGCATTGTTTCGTGAACGAATTCACGTAGTTCATTAAATACTCCGGTCTCTTGAAAAAACACTTCGCGTTTACCTTTGACCCAAAAAGTTGTCTCTTGATATGAAGTGGCATTTCTGGTTCCTATCTCAAATGCGTGACAGTCCTCTGCGCTCAAAATATTAGGTGAGTTCAATTATCTGGTTTATTTTTGCACACATGACTAGTTCCAATAGATTCTCCGTTACTCCTCAACTAAAATTGTTGGTCGCGAAATAAATTCCACTCTCACTTGAGGGCAGCTTTCACATTCTCATACAGGTTTAAGCTAGGACTTCTGTAGAAGGAGAACTAGACTCGGAGTTTACTTTGTTAAAACCCATAGGTAGTACATGATCTTGCCAAGACCGGGTTTTGATCTTTGGTCTGCGTTCTCAAGAGATAGTCGCGTTAACCGGGACACCACTGAGTTCACGTTGGTTAAGACCAATTTAGCTCTTTTAAACACGCACCTACTTTCAACGGTGGATAATACGAAGTTTGTTCGATAACAAAATAACTGTCCTGTCAACACCATTATATAACCCCACGATCCAGGTTTCTCAGTTAGGATGAAATCACACAGTTCATCAAATATGGGGGAAGCGGTTTTGTTTGCTGGTATGCAATTAATGCTTTGGTTGATATAAATTAGACACCACTCATGCAAGGTTGCGGCTGTCGCACTTAGATGGAATTTTCAGCTAGCCCCCATACGATAAGCATTACTCACCAAAAAGCTGTGCTTTCTTAGAGTTCACCAGTAGTGCTTGTCCTTGTGAAAACTGAAGTTAACAGGTCAGTTGCTACGTCACCAGTCACTATGAACGGGCTAACCAAATAGTAGACACAGATGAACCTGGCTGAGACTTCCGAAAGGGATGATTTGATCATGTTCGGTGCGAAGTCAATGACACACTTGTCAACACGTTTGAGCTGGTCTGAATGAACGGTGTGCATAAGGATTCTGTGTAATCATCGCAGGGCTGAATACTTAGAAACTGTCTTTGACCTTGTCAATATATACCAACTAGCTGATGTCCCAGTACTACAAAATGAGGCTATGGAAGGGATCGAAGGTAAAGAACACTTGATGACTATAGTCGTTGTTCGTTCGTAGTTTTGTGCATCTGTAATACAAACCGGATTCATGAAATCTGTTCTGCGTAAAACCCTTCTGTTGTTGACCACACTGGCAAAGGAGAGTGGCAATCCGCCAGGCATTCTAGGAAAATCGAACAGCCAAGACAGCCAGAACCGACAAATTTCAAGTTCCTCTATTGAAAGTTCTTTACTGTTTGCATTATAGGGCGTTGATTGCATCACTCTAAAGAAAATTTGTCTAAGGATAATGGTCATCTTGGTCACACTACCGACAAGCTGTACTTCAGTGTGCAATCTGACAATATAGATTACATTTCGTGACAGCCCTGGGTAGGACAAGAAGAAGGTTATTCAGTCTGCTTGGTGAACATGTCACCATCAATGTTTGAGTCCGGGTGACCATGTGATCAGGCACACCTAAATGAATCAACGCTATCCACCACCCTACACGCGCTGACCTATCGACCTCAGTTGAACACGACAGTGACGGATTTTACGTGATCATAGTTATACAATTATTCGATTTTCGATGTCAGTGGCAAACTCACGACTGACGTGTTGATGGAGTTCTTGTTTACAACTAAACGACTACAATGGCCACTGATTTACCACCAAGTGCTGATGCGTGTGCAGACCTACTAATTCGTACAGTGCTAACGGAATTACAACTGCTGTTAAGTCGTGGTAGATTTGATCGATATAAAGTGAACATCACTCACGAGGGTCACGTTCACACAGAAGTTTGGGCTAGTTCATTCCTAAACGGAGCACTAGACCCGAGTTTCAGTCATGCTGGAGATCGTCAATAACGCATAGCCTTCCCGACCGGGAGTTCAATTCTAGCCATGCTTTCAGGAGGCAGCTAGGCTGAACAACACGCTACTGACATTGTACTAGGCACGATCTAATAGACGAATACGAACTCTCGAAGTTGTCAACCAATCGTCTTGACGGGAGGCATGGTACTTTTCCAATAACTGCAAGCAAATAGAGCAGCAGTGAACCAGACGCTTTTACAATGTTTGCCTAGTAGGTTATTAAAACACGATAGTTATTGAAAACTAGTTATCAGGGTGAAATAGAAAATTAACTGATGCAGTGAGCTCGGTCGGCATGTTACTAGTCGCTGCGCGGTAGCTGGTCTTTATTATGAACATGATCGTTACAGGCCTAATGAGGCTGGGTGGCTAAACGTGTTTCTGCGGGTAGCAAAAGTCACGATTGTACATCCAAATACTGATACCCTCGCAACGGTCAACCAATAAAAGATCCGAAACCATTGATTAATTTCTAGGCACTTAGAAGATCTTAAAAGTGTTTCTGTTGTTAACGGAATGAATAAACTCAACCAGAGGGATAACAGTCGTGCTGGATGATGACATATTCACAATACAAAGAACTGTTAGATTCTGGCAGATTTACACCCAAGAGGCGCGGTGTGCGCCGAATGAAGTATTTCTCAGGCGACGTACATGCGAAACGATGAGTCTAATCGTGGGAACCTTACAAACTAATACTCGGGGAACACATTCTCTTAAGTCTCCATCTGGAATGAGGGAACATAACAAATCCGTAAAAGTCATTGAGGCTGACTAACATGTTTTTTTGCAAAGAAACCAAGTGGAGCATGCTTACGCTTAATTTTTCGATCCTATTAGGAAAATTAAATGCGCTTTCCACTAAGGTGGGTGTTTTCACTTCTTGCATAAGTTTGTAAACCAGATCGCGGCTTTTGCTTGTCTTCTGTCATGTTGCTGTATCAAACCAAGGATACACAATGCTTCAAATGTTCTAAGCAAATCTAAACGAATATCTTGTCAACTTCAACTCTGGAATTTGCTTCATACACCACAGCCAGTGAGTATTCATCACTTTCTTAACTACTTCCTAGACATACACATCGCCCTTAAAAGTCGTCGGCTCAGTTTAATAGGCAATTCTTTTGAAAAATTGTGGAGATTAATAAGAAACCGTGCTAGGTAGTGTAATGAGTTTGGACTTGAGCGGTTTCTTAATTGGAGAAGGTTCAGCAAATCAGTGTTCGCGTACAAGCTGCTACAGGCGGAATTATGGTCAAACTGGCGCCAACCAATCATAGACGGCGATCAGCTGCTGTTGAATGCGTATCTGTTTCAAACAACCGAGTTGCCAGATGCAAGGTCGTGGAACAACACAGCAACAAACTGGCCAATCAAAACGTGAGGACGCCTGTCGCTTAATAGCAGTCGTAAATACTGTTGTTCCTCTATAAAAAGTGCTGTTTTTTCCAATAAATTGAGATTGCTTAGTACCGCTCGGATTTCTGTTCTCGTTCCTCTCGATTGGTTAGCTCAGTACGCAACAGGTAAGGGATAACATGAGGTCCCGATTATACCCGGGTGCGGGACCCAGTCTGTCTGAACTATACATTTAAGAGACCAAAATTAAGGAAGATGTCTGGCCGAGCAACAATTTGAGGAAACGGTTACACTTAAAATCTAACAGTAATGCATGAGTGAGAGTCTCGAATAAGGAATAACACGAGATCAACTAGAGCGACATGGATCTAGAAAGTAGTTTGAAATTGTTTGGTCAGGAGGTCCAGGAGGAACCACAAGAGAATAAATCGGGCATTATGCCGGCAATTATAAACGGGGGATAAGATTATATGGATTTGAAAACTACTTTGGAAGTAAACATAAACGTGTTTTTTCCTCTCTAGTGAAACGTCCTCATCACGAAGAGAGCTTGCCAAATTGTGGCTCAACGTAACACCTAGACAGTAGAGGAATAGAGCTTTAGGAAGAACCCTGTCCTTAAGTCGTTTCTGGGGCAATCACTAAAAACTGCAGGTAGTTCGTTCTCTTTAAGAAAACGAAACAAAACACCAACACAGTCGGACGTGGTGAGCAGTAAAACCTATAGGTAACTGGTTATAGATCATTCTGCAGGCCGAAGGAAGAGATCTACTAACGGAATTTAGTGGCAAAGAGGACATGTGCATGATTTGCAGAAAAAAGTCTATCAGATGTACGAAAATATGTACGAAAAAACGTAATAATGAAGAACGGACACCTGAAGTCTTGACGACTGAGAAAGGCGCTTGGTCATTTAAGAGTACAACCCTGGAACGACCCGAAGCATGCTCGCCTAACATTATGTAGAAAGGATGAATAACCATATTCCTTTAAAGGAGGAGCGAGAGTAAATCCCTAGCAGTGTACTCGAAATCAATGCTGTACTCAAGGAAACAAAACCGACTCTCTCGTATTCATAAGTTGAACATCACCCACAATTGATCGCAGCTGTCGCATTCCCATAGACTTTCCAGTCGGCCCCTTTCGAAAGAAGCACTAGACTCGAGTTTCGCTCTCATTAGAGCTCGTCAGTAGTGCATATCCTTGCCACTGCCGGGACTAGAACTCCGGCCTTGCTTTCATGAGGCAACCGTGTTTACCACTGCGCCATTGACCTCACATTAGGCACGACCGAATTATCATATGTGAACGCTCAACCACTTTCGCTTGTGAGTAATGATCAGGTTGCCCGATCGTCTCGAGGAGACACAGTTACTGTCTGTTAACTCCAATCGATGACCCCTCGACTAGGACTTCTCTCCAAGTTGAAATCACAGAAATCATTGACTTGTTGAGCGGTATTTTGATTCTTTGAGGACCAGAAAATTAATGGACAAAAGAGAACAGTATGTCAACACTAGATCGAGGGTGACGTTATGCAAAATGATGTGGATCTATGTGAGGATTCCATAATATGCGACCTTCATTCAAACAGTTCCAATGTTCACTGATAGCGTTGGTGGACTCCTGAGTGATCCGAATAAGAAATTCTGTCTGGACAGTCAATCACCTGGACAATTTGGTGGATTTCATGACACAATGAGTTGAATGGAAGAACTGCGTATAAATCTAGAAATCCCGAGCTCTTAACTTCGTTTCGAAGCTCACATTGTACAGCATTTGCTGCTTCCAGGCATGCAGTTTCTGTCGCCATGTCGAATTTAACAGCAATCCAGATCTTCCCAATTGAGTCTCATAACTGTCAAATCTGTCAGAATACTTGCAAGTTTCAGAATTTTCTGAAAAAAAAATCGAACGCCAACGTTATACATATCACCGGTTAATATTTGGATGTACCCATCTTCGATATTGGTGTAATGTCAGCAGTTCTCTAATATAAAAAAGTTTTCTTTGATACACTCTGTAAATATATTCATAAAAATGATCAACCAAAATTTCAGTGCACGCAATGATTATGACTATCGACAGTTTATCTGGCTTTTTAGGTTCGCCAGCTTCGCGTTGCATCATCTCTTAATATACAGTATGTACTTGATGGGGAGGGAGGTGTTACGTTTACTAATATGTTAACAGAAACCGTGGTAGAAACCCCTAAGCTATGTGAGACACACCTTGGATATTCCCGTAGTCTAGATCGAACTTGATTGATCTTAATTGAACATCCCTTATATCCGGTCGAAGGTATCACATTCTTACAGATCTTTCAGACAGCCCCTTTCGAAAAGGAGGATTAAACTTGAACTTTACTCTCGTTAAAGTCCGGCAGCAGTGCGCATCCTCGTTAGGACCGCAATTTAAACCCCGGTCCGTGCTCCCATAAAGTAGCCTTGTTAATCACGATGCCAGTTACCACATATTAGGTCGGCCGAATTATCATATTTCGACTGTAAATCGGACTTAACTTTGTGATAGTGCTCTGGTTACCATATCGTCTCCAAGGGGGGACATTTCAACCATCGTACTAACTCCGATCAGTGGTTCAAGTGGTTGGATTCCTAAATATGTTGAAAATCACAGAAGTCATTGAACTTGCCGAACGACGTATTGATTACTGGCATGAACCGCCATTTGGTTACAGCTTTCGTATTCAAATAACCATTCAAACCAACCCATTTCGAAAACACTTGGTTCAAGTTCATTACTCTGTCAGATTAAGTTGGGGAGGTTTGCGAGGGTACGTATGCGAAGATCAGGGCTAAAACGACTCATTGTCTCGCACAGTCGATAAGCCTGTCTTTCCTAATGATAATGTGAAACATATTCACAGTTCGTTTTTATTACAGTTTACCCGTACCTAAATGGAGACACTATCATCAGGGTTGTAGTTAAAATTGTGCCGACCGGTTACAAACTCAAATCTAGATAATAAAGGCCCACAACCACCGCGAGGAATTATGCATCAGAAAAAGAAATCTGGTTTCCAGTTGAACTGGTTGATCTTTTGAATCGACTATCAGTCTTCCTCTTAAGGAATTGACCAATGTTTATCACAAGCATAAAAGAAAACCGAGGTTTAATTATCCGAAAAATTGGCCCGATCAGGGCACCGTATGATAGGTGGTTGCTTCTAGCTACTGGCCTCAGACTTTCTTGAAAAGTTGGCAACACTTACGGAAGTAACTTCGGGAAAGATCACCTGAGAAAAGACTAGTATTGGGGGAGGGGGAAGTTGATCAAAAAGAAATCCACGGAGTAGTTCGAAAAGTATCAGATAGGATAGCAGATGTAGGATAAATCCGAAGAGACAACCTAACGTATATAAAGGCAAAATAATGAAAAGTTCCATTTCTCCGATTGCAAATGGATTGGGGACCAATAGAAGCAAGTAGACTTTTCGTTCTACTTTGTGACCGCAAACTTTTGGTCATATTCAGAGTGGCTTAAGAAAGACCGTGGCCAACCGACCAGAATAAAATGCACAGCTTCCAAATGCAGGATGGCTGAGCACTGAATCAACCGCGTAACACTGAGGCTGAACAAGAAAGTTATCAGTAGATGACGGAAATTCTGTCGTGTATGGAACCAATGTCATAGTGTTATTTACATAATCTGATGGTTTATTGTAACCACCAACACCTCTAACATGGCAGTCCAGTCTGTCACAGGCAGTACTTAAGTTCAAAAAGCATAAGCATAAGCAACTGTGTCCAAAGGTGACCAGTGATAAATCGAAAAGTATCAGACGTTCATGACCTTTTAAGAGGGCCGGACAAACATAATTGTGAACTGAAGTCGATTAACAGCAAAAATACAATGTTTCAACGGACGATTGCGGAAGTACATGCAGGGGATGAAATGTTCGTTTTGCCTTGGGTTGTACACGATTTCTAAACGGGAACAGTTAGCAATCAATCTCTTTTAGTGTTTGTTGAAAGGAATCGGGCGATGGTTCATTGACTTTATCTATGTTAATTTCGACTATGGAGTCTCCACAACCGCATTGCTTGGTGACTGTGTTAAGATGGTATTAAGTTCATCTGACTAGGGTTTATTGTCACACTGGTTCACTATAAGGATGCGTCCTTGGTCCCCTGTTGTTCAAATTATTTGCCCTTCGATTAACAAACGTTACATCAGCGGTGCTGTTTTCCGTAGTTAACATCAAATCTGGCAACATGTAGATTGCCAAGAGGATGTGGAAATTTTGCGGAGTAACTTGAACTGTTTTAACCAATGCTCTGCAGAAAACAACTTTCCCTTCAAAATGAACAACTGTGAAGTTATGAAAATTCACCACCAAGTTTCTACTGACTGCTACTCTGGTGTTGAATAGATTAACAAACACCACTTGAAGACGTTATCGAAAAACGTCAGTTTGGTTAATTTTGGGATTGGTGGGCGGTTCAATGCTCGGTTTTCACTTTACAGACATCCAAATAGCGCAGTAGACAAGCAGAAGTTGATGAAAGGTATTGTGCCAATGCAGTTACGAATTGCGTTGCATTTGATGAGACAGAGAAAAAACAAGTGGTGTGAACGCTAATGGAAGCGATTTGATAACCGGTCAAACGTTCATTCGAACATTCCGGTAAACAGATACACGGTTAATCTCATAGGTGTTGGTGCCCCAGTACGCGAAATGCATTACAGACATACTGTGGCAAAATGTGCGCACCGAGTTCTTCTTGAAAAAAATTAACGTCAGATTATCCTATTCCCTAATGCAGTAGGGCGCCTCAATATGGGCATACTCGTATGGCAACCCAATCCATACGGCAATGAACTCGGTTACCATTTATGATATCAATCAAGATGACTTGTGAAAATGTGAACCACCGTTACGAATGGTAGATAACTCAAGGTAGTCTAAGCAGTGTGTGGGCACGGTTAAAAATGCACAAAAGCCGCCCAGTCTCTGCTGAAAAATGTGTGGAACCTTCCTTCTTGATGCTTCCCAATTAGCCCACCCAATCAATTGGAAACGAACAAACAGGTTGGGATCTGCGGAGAGTATTCAGCGACGGCAAGGTTGCAAGCTGAGGAGATAGTGCCACCCAAGTTAAAGGTGTCCATTCTCGGGCGGATTGGCTACGAAAAATAAAGCAACAATGGAAATGCCCGTCTCGGAAAAGCACTTTGAAGGTGTGAAGCGCATTCCATACAAATTAGCCCGGTCACTCATTTGTTCAGCATGGTCTGCATGTCTTCGGCAGAGGGGCTAAGTAAGACGACGTTATCCGTGCACGCCATGTCAAGTAACAGTACCAGGAGAACCTCAACACTAAGCTCACCGAAGTCCTCAATGCACCCTAAACTGGATCGCAGTCCTGCCTGTTCGTCACGAATCTCACATGTCCTGGGCTTGGTGAGCCGACTTACTTTAAGGTCAGTGAACAACCTAGATACAACGGACACTGGACTAATACCTCCATGATCATCACATAGATTCCTTTTTGGAAAGAGAGTTATTGTCGTTAAGCCCTAATTCGTAAAGCGTTACTTCGGTTTCCCCAACCGACTAAAAGAGTATCAGTTCTTATACCAACCTCTTCCCACCATTCTTGATTTGGTACAACAGCCTTGTTACACTTCAATAACTTGAGTTGCAAGGTCATTTCCGTTTCCGGCAGACAGCCACCTGGAACGCAGTAGCTGAACATTCGGGGTCCCGTCGCCTACATGGTCCGGTTGAGGCCAGTTGAACCACTCCCCAAAATGTTCAATCTATCTGGCAATTCAGTGCGATTGGCAGTTGATAAGTGAACCATATTTTAACAAACACGAATCAGCTTTCTGTTATTCCCAGAGGAAAAGGCTCTTTCCATCTCTTTCGACTGTTCGACCAAGTAGTGCTCACGGTCTTTGCGCAAGCTTTTAGTCAGCTTGCGTTTAAGTTCTCGACGGTCGTCATCATATTCAGACCAGGTGGGATCGAGCGACGCTTGTTCATGAGGTTTATCGACGTAACAAAACCCAGTTCCGTTGCAACTGCACAGTCCCCGCGGAATATACCTCTACAGAGCAAGGTTTCAATAGCTATTGCACTTTGTTTTCAGTTTTTTTTAGGTTATCCCACCTGACTTGAACTGGATGATTTGCTCACTTACGCCTCCTGGTAGAAGTTTTTCACATTCTCCTCGTTCGAATGCCAGTTAATTACCTTGCATTTACGAGCGTATGTCCTCTGGGCAAATGACAACAAAACGGGCACGCACAACAGCATGGTCCGAGTCCAGGTGGTTGCTCCAAAAGGCACGACAGTCCTTAACAGAGTGGCGCCACCTGTAACTGACTGTTATGCGGTAAAGTTATGTCCATGTCTGAGATGCACCGGGTGGCCTCCATGTGACACAATGCACCTCCGTGTTGGGTTGTGGTACTCGAAATATAGAGGTCGTGAGGTGTGCACAGTTGCAGCAACCCTTCACAAACGTCAATGCAATGCGTCCGGAGACCGAACACACCCTCGGCCGTTTCTCGTCCAGAGAAAGACAATCAAGTCCGGCATTAAAATCTTCGGCTAGCATGAGTGTTGGCTGCTTCAGAAGGTCGACGTGGGCATCATAGAGCGCAGCCCTAGTAACATCCGAACAACCATCGGTTGGAGCGTACGCCGATATAATGAATACACGTCTTTCTGATTTGCGTCGACAGACTTTTACCGATGTATTGAGTCTGACAGCGCACAAGCGACTGTTCACTGGGATCCAATCGAGCTCTGCTCTGGAACTCAGTGCGATTCCTCACTCCAGCTTGACTACGAGATTCAGCTTCGGCGTCACCAGAAACTCCTCAGTGTTTGGATCGACAGTTATCTAGAGGTGAGCTCAAGTGGATAACGGTGCTAGAATCGTAGACTCGCGTCTCCGACACGCAGCACACATCAAGCTCCAGACTTGAGAGAGTACTAGCCAGAGCAGCTTGCTGACCGACTTGTCGGAGAGTGCGGACATTGAAGGCGCCAATGTTTACCAGTTGTCTTGGCTTTAGCGGACAACTATCACTGGGAGGTCAGAGAAGGTTGAGAACCTGAATGGCAAAATGGAGGGAGAAAGTCGTATTGGGTTAATAATGTCACTGTCGGGAGAGCGATAACTTCTGATACTTCCCGGTCGTTTATGTCGCGGAAGGAGTTGACTTGAGAAACTCCACCCCAAGTCTGATTCAAAAGTTTGGTCTGTGAAACAACAGAAGATAGGGTTTTTATAGTGACCTTACAGGAGTCAATGACTCCAATCTGGCCTACCTGGCAGATAGGGAATTGCCCAACCCGAAATGAATAAGACATGCATGTTTGACTTCGTTCACTGCTACGTGCAGGACGTATTCGAAGTGACATCAGATTTTTGAATGGTACTAAAAGTTTTTAGACTGTACTGGATAATACACTGGCAGTCACGGTCAACCATTGGGCGATCAAGTGCTATCTTGTTCTTCTAACCCTCCCCTTTCTTATTCGGAGGACAGCAGTGGGGCAACCGTGAAAATAAGTCTGTTGTATGCTCACAGAAACTTTTCTCACTGATTAAGCAAACCTACGCGGTCAGTAATGCGACATACAATCCTATGAGTGTAACTGCTTTTCGTCTGGACTGCTCCCCTTTGGCCTGTCTGACAAGATTGTGCCTGGCAGGACTGGAGTTCTACATAGTCAATACAGCCCTCCGGATCGATGCATTGCATACGCCTGACCATCACGTCAAGGTCACCGAGTAGATGAGAACCTACGTTTGGAGAGTCTCTGCTCCTTTTACCTATTGCATTGCAACGAGAACAATTCACGGGGACATCCACCGTACAAAATTCACGCACCATTTGAGCCACACATGTCACAATGATGATTTGACAATGAGTTAAAAAGACACAAGCAGTTGTGTTACTTTCTTCTACTCAACAGGTTGAAACCGATCAGCCATTGTGGCCAACCCACAGATTAGCAAGCATCAAATTCGACCTCAGGAAGAGTTTGAGAAGTGTCTCCCGTGGGAAAAGCAAGCGCAACAACCAAAAAGGGCAAGTAGTATACTTTCCTATAACTCCATGATCTGATGGAAAAGTGTTTGACCTACCACTCTCTCACCTGCTCACAAACTGAGTTCAATTTCCAGAAGTGTGGTGCTGATGACACCCAACTAGGGCGAAGCAGCTGTTCTGCACGACTGGTGACCACCGAGATCAATTGGTTGCAAGTGGTGATGTAATGCACGACCTACATTTTCAAAGGAATTTCATCGTACCTTACAAAATGCACACAGCAAAGAAGGAAATTATCAACTAACCGTAAAACCGTTTATCGATAACTGATCAATTCACCAAAGTCGTCTAGTGTCGGCTGAAGCAGTTACATTCAGATAACGTAATCCAGTGTGTTGTAATCAGAAAGGTTCCTTTCGTCTCTGGGGTTCCCAGGTGCTTAAATCAGCGCATCGTCATTGGCAGTAACGCAACGGACAGGTGTGTGTTCTTACCAATAGAACAACAGAAGGTGATTCGCATCCAGTCGGTTAGTAAGAGACGTGACAATAATCGGTCGATTACGTGACTCACTGACCGTGAACTGCTGGACTGATTAAGATTAATTAAGAGAAAGCCTCCTTCCTGTTTGTCGTCTGAGAAGAGTTTTCAAATCATTGAGGCATTGTGTACACAAGATTCCCTCCACGGGACGCATCATCCGTCTTCCCTAACCCGCTCATAACCTAGACTGTGACTTGCGCGTGATTACACACTTTTAAGCAAGATCGCTGGTGATCCTGCCATCCGAAGCAAGACACCTACTACAGTTATGCATAAACAACGTTCCATTCCGCTTCCCAAATTCAGCTTTCGAACAACTTTACTAGCTTATGTAAAAAACAGTTTAGCCTCATATACGGCTGGATGGAATTGGTTGTGGGCATATGGACGAGATTATCGTGGTAACTAATATCCAGCATTGATGGAAAAAGTGAGTCGTGGTCACGATAACTCATTAAATTTGGGTGTACTGACCTTTAAATGGGATGGTACGGAACAACATAAACCTTATCGACAATAAACGAATTTAGTCACACGGTGCTTATGGTGAGAAAATCATACATCGACTCAACACAAACGGGGTGTAGTAGCGAGAAATACAAGCACAGATGATAAAGGGTAACATCATGATGAAACATTAGTCACACAGATATTGATTTATAAAAACACCAAGTGACCAGTCAAAACCAATCGGCCAACCATGATGAATAAAACGTGCCAAACAAGGGTGATAACGCCTGCTCAATCGTAGAGACTACTGGGTTCCGCTGTGCAGCAAAACTGCGGCTCGACTGAAACACTCGAATACTTCTGACACACTTATCACATATAGACTGCTTGTCTTCCGCCACCTCACAAAACAAATGAGTGCAGGTCGGCCTACACATCGGTGCCGGAGGGGCAGGTGCAAGCTAGGGCGACGGTGCGCTTGCTTATGTGCGTAAGTAATTACATTGGACAAACAGTTTGAGGTCACGTGCAGAAAGTAAATGGTTACACACACAAGCGTAAACTATTATTGTACGTAACATGACGAAAACGAATGGTCGCACTGACAGCTAGTCGGCGTTTACGGACAATCTTACAGCAAGTAATTATTACCAAGAGGTCGCAACTGTCCTTGAGAATGGTGGTGGATACGATAAACTCGAACTGGACGACCTCAGTAAAAACAGCGACTACACGATGAATTTTCAGTTACATTTCTACAGTACGCACGTGATGAGACACAGCAAAGCATCCAAATGAAATTCGTGTAATAAATCAATACGCACGCAGTTTTTTTGTTTTATTTCGTGAAAAGTTATTTTTGTAATAAGTGGCTGGAAATGACTACTTTTGGAACGGTGACCCTGTGTCGACTTAATCGGAACTGCAAATCAACACCTAATTCATCTATTGTCCAAGTGTTAGAAGGAGCAGCCGATAGGTAGATGATTCGTCAACAGATCACGTGGAAATCGACGCTGAACATTGAAGCAACCTGGACGACGCATGCACCTCAATGGAAATAAAAAATGTACTAATGAAATGTCTGCAAAACGACAATAATCAGGTTTCGCGAAGGGAACTGTAAGACGTCGGCGAAGGGATATCACCGATAATGAACAACCATTTAGTATCTCTAAATGTACAAGAGGATTCTAGCCTATAGATCGACAGTTCTCAAACTTTTCCAGTTTGGTTTCCAAACCCAACGTCACTGTCCTCCTCGCTCAATGTGCCTTACGAGAACAGTGGAATTAGAACAGCGACACCTAAACATAGTACAGTACACTATGAAGATAGATATATATGTTCAAGGGTCAATGCAATATGTGAGCTCGGTGCAACCATATGTACAAATTAACATCAGACGTAAAGATCTTTAGAAGTTGCAGAGGCCATGTTCATAAATTTCAGACGACACTGCCATCCACACTTGTAGGATCGCTTTCTTACACGCCCCATCACCTGCTGTTTTAAACCTATACGGAAACAGTCCCGACCACAACAACAGCCCAGATACAAAATCGTGCGGTTGGTAATCGGTGTCATTACGATTAAACTACCGAACGAAACAAACCGAAAACCAGGCTACAGATCAATCCATGCAGAAAAGCAGCAAAGGAAGTGAAATGTGAACGGCATGAATTACCACACGGCGGGAAAGATGTCCCATGACAAAAGACAAGACCCGGGGATCTAGTGATTATTAGAGATAAGACCGTCGTATTTAGTCAGTCCGAAACGCGCACGATACGAGCCCAAGAGAGAAAAACAAACTTATCAAGAGTCAATGAGGAATTTGGCAGAAAAATATAATACGGAGGCATAGTCGGATACAAAAGAGCTCGATTAACGTTACACCAATTCACTTCACATAGACAACGCACATTGTCTGAGCAGTTTTTAGAAAAAGTGGCAAGAATGACGCAAATGTGGTCGGAATACGTCTTCATACGCCACGTCTTCTTTTCAACTGATCTGCAATGGCCTCCAGAAAGTCCATAGTGGTCAAATAGTGCTCCGGTTTGACGTTTCTGGCACCATGAATACATATGGCCAAGTCTTTGGTCATCTTCCCACTTTCCACAGTCTCGATACAGGCCTTTTCCAAATCGGTACAGAACCTGGTGTAAAATAAAAACCCAGAGAGCAAAAGTTAAATGTCCCCAATTCGGCTTCCAAGCCATAAATGAGAACAGTGTATAATTGAGAAATCAACCTACTTGACTAAACGGGTGCAACTTCCATTTCATAGATCACGTTCAACACAGCAAAAAGGAAACAGGAAAAGATAGGCCGGAAAGATGGACGCTATGAAAAGCATCGCAAAAGAATCTAATCAATATGATATTCTATGACACCTCAAAAGAAGGATACACTTTTGCACCGCAAAATATTTTTGTTGCCCTGCGGCACACCGGGTTACACATGGGACCCGGATAGTACTGCCCCAACATGGGAGTGAGCAGTTGTAAAATCGTTCAGCGAGTGCCCCGTAAGTCAAATGAGCGAACTGTGAGATCGCAGAGTGCACAGCGTGGAACTTATCCCGTCGAGAATTGCGAATCAAAACACACAAACACAAAGAAAATAATCGGTGAATGGAGAAACTGGTGATAAACTAACGGAAACATAGGTTCAACAGGCAACGCCATTACGAATGAACGATCAGAAAATCTCCCCTTCAAATCATGAGTCGATAGCGACGGCCGGAGAACAAGATATATCTAAAACCGTTTTATGTATTGCCTGGCGAGACGAGGAGAAAGTTTCAAACCACAGCGGCTGTCAGTTTACAAGTCTCAATCAACTGCCACGTCTAACAGGCGCCTAGGATGAAAATGGAACATGTGCCCGCAACCGCAATGCTCAAAATGGACAGCTTGATCCAAATATGATGGGAAACACTCACTTGATCAATTCTTGATTATTGTCCAGCTTGCCTCGATGAGCTAGACCACGAGTCCAGGCGAAAATGCTTGCGATTGGGTTTGTACTTGTGGGTCGCCCCTTCTGATGTTCTCGATAGTGTCGAGTGACGGTGCCATGAGCAGCCTCAGCCTCAATAGTTTTTCCGTCCGGACACATCAGAACAGAAGTCATTAAACCGAGAGATCCGTAGCCTTTATGGGCGGTAAAAGGGATACCGAGATCCATTAATGATCTCGGTTACCGGATACGGTAAGCTGGCCACGATTGTCAGTCTGCATGACCCAAGGAATAAGATCGTACAGCACTGGTCTAGCAACAAACGGATTACCAAGTTAGTCAATAACCTAATGTCTGTTGTGACCTGGGCAAATTGAAAGCTCAAGCCCAGTCATGTTATTGCTTTGTTTATTCGAAAAACGAAAATTCAACGTTATCATACAGACGACTTCAAACGAAACTAAATAACAATTACAAAAAAATAAGGCAAACAGGAGTGATTGATACCAAAGAGTAAAGAATATTAAGGTAGACATCTTAGTTCTGAGATGTAAAATGCGAGCAAAATATGAAACAGTAAAAGTACATTGATACACATTAGCATTAATCTAAAGGCAATGGTCGAGGAACATGGGAAAAGGCTTGGTTAAGGAATTTGTCACATGCACCTAGATGTTTCCACAATATAAAAATGAACGCCGGGTGTAAGGGCAAATCCGCAAACTTTTAAAAATATGGTCATTTTTATTAGTTTTGCAGTGAAATAATGTGCATAAGCGAAAGTATACTCTGGCATTTTGGCTAGAAAACAACAGATACCATAACATACTGAGATATCTAGCTGCACGAATTTGAAAGCATTCGAACCAATCGACGTCCCAATCATTATATGCTAAACAGCACACTAAAGGCGTTAGTGATCATATAACCATGTAGGCTAAACGTGGACTGCCCAAGACAGAAGAGATAAGAATAATCAGTCTACCCCCAGAACACCGTGAATCAAACCAACCTTGGGCGATTACGTCACTTTGAACGTCCCCGTCGTAGTTTTTGCAGGCCCAAACAAACCCACCGGATGATTTAAGGGCCTGTGCAACCATATCATCGATCAGACGATGTTCGTACCAAATGTTGGCCTCTTCGAAGAGGCGCTTGTATTCCCTGAAAACAAACTGTGCATTATAGAACTATGCGCATCACATAACCAGCATACAGAATATAACAACGGAAAAACTCTTGTCAATAGTTTGTTTTTACTGCGTGATCTTATGATTTAGAAA
>LOND01028990.1:0-14354 GCA_014220965.1 Paragonimus kellicotti
TCGTTCCAATACTCCTGACTTTGCAGGGGTTCCGAGTATGCCTACCTTTCAACTTTGGATTCAGCTTGCTCACTGTTTGTTTTTATTAACCTCTGTTTGCTTTTTCAATTACGCATTTTTTATGCACAAATTAGTTTACCGAACACACTTGTGACCGATTCTGTGAAATGCCGTGAGTCATTTAAAGGTAGCCTAATTGTTCAGCTGGAGGATTATTCTGTTTTCATGCTGTTTTCACTTTTCTCAAGGAGTTACGAAATTTTTATCGATCGTCGAAAGTTGCGGCACCCGATGTCTTTGTTCATAACGGTACAGGAATCTGGACAGACATAACCAGTGCGGTCTACAACGTGTGCGAACGACTGATTGGCTGTTTACCAGCTTTAAAGATTCGGACCTCATTATAAATCACGTGTAAAATGTCTCATTAATGCAAAGTTGAGATGGCGTTGTAATCATCCTAACGAACGCTGTAAGCATCCGAAAAATCTCATCTACTACCGACTGGAAGTATTACCGAGAGTACTTCTCCCATGTTGCCATTATTTCTATGTCTGACGATTACAAAGTCGAACAAAATGAGAAAAGCCACTGTCATTAAATTGTTCGGAAGTTTATTCCAGTTTCGAGTTTGCTGAAATCCTGTACGCATAAATCGTAGAAACTATTTGCCTCTGACGATAGATGTGTTCATTCCTTCTCGTGTTTTAAACTCGACGAGCGTTGAAACTCTTCCGTCATATGTTGCAAACCGACATTTGGATGTGCTTCTACTTCATTCTGAAACTTCATCCATATCTGGCCGTCTCTCGGAGATCGCAACTCACAAACGTAAATGAGAGTCTTGAGTTGACGTTCCTTAAGGTTCTTGAGTTTATAGCGCCCATATTCACGCGACACCGCCATGTGCATTTTTTTGATAGATGTTACACAGATATCCTCAATTAAATAGTACTGAACGTTGGCCAACAATGTTGCAGTGATCTTTAGCTGTATTCTGGCGTGGAATCCCGTTGTCGTTTTTGAGAGTATCACCGCATTACTCACGTTCTGCTGGTCTATATTTTGTTTTTAAAAGTGGAATGCAAGCGCTGTCTTCCAAAATTGACGGAACCAGGAGTCGAAAATAATTCTATTTCTTTGCTGGTGAAACTTATCGATGCTCTAGAGCAGTGTATCTGCAGTTAAAACTGAAGCTGAAGAGGTGCCTTGATAACAGACGTTCCATTAATGCTTCAGACTGATTTTGTTGTTGCATGGAAATCTGTTGCACTGCCTTCTATGGATATGATGGAATGTAGTGGCGGAACATGAAACCGAAATCCACTCCGATAATTTGCGTTGATTAAACTGGGTCTCGTCTACACCAGCCATCCGCGACCCAGTGTTTATTGCGCACGTTGGCTACTGCGTTGTAATTAACAACACCCGCTTTTGCAGTTGTTGTGAACTTTCGGCCAGTTGGAGTTGGATTCTAAGGTCGTGTTGGCTAACCAAAACTGTCAAGTTTTCCAGTGAGACCATTGCGGGGGGAAAAGTTAATTGAAAACAACGTACAAACTTGAATGAGACATATGACAATGTTGTTTAGGCCCGCAGTAGGTCAACGGTAGCCACACCGACAGTTGAACATGTTACGGCGTGTTCAATTTCCGATTACTTCTATTACTCCTGTCTGCATTTGACAGTTTGACAATATCCAGTCCGTCTTCCACCTGAATGTGCCATGTGACAACAAGCGCCTTTTGACTAAAAGAAAGCAACTTTTAATGCACTTGAAATTTGGTGTTGCATCAAAACTTAGCACAATTATAGCAACTAAATCATTTGTCTGTTTACAGTGATTACTGGTAGTAAGGTGGCTGGATACCACTCGCATTTGGTCACAGTTTTCGCATCCAAGTGAGCGGTTTTATCTTTAACGCTCACCCTTCCTAGGTGCTCACCTCGAGTAGCTTATTCTAGACAGTTGTACCAGCACCTGTCGTCTGCGTCTGACGGAAGAATAATCAGAAATAAATAAGTTGTCTGCTTTTTGTTCGTCCCTGTTTTTCTGTTATTGAGTCTCCTCTCTCTTATCAGATTTTCCTGTCTGAATATTTAGATTTATCAGTTCCCCTACCCTGCCAGACACTAATTATGTTTCACCTTCCCTCTTGTCTATACCGTATGAACTTTCATAGGTCAAATATTCTGCATTCATTGGAGAAAGTGCACGAGCGGCAACTGCGTGTCCACTTTTCCCCGACGCGAGGTTTGCATCATCATTTTGACGTATTCTTCGACTATTTTCATTTGTGTGCTGTGGAGATGGCCATTCACGGGGCTCTGACCAACATTACGCCTAGTGTAATCAGGTAAGATTCAGGACAATATCTTCACGTGGTCAACAGCTCGGCTTGTCTAATCAATGCATTTGTTCCGATTTACTCGACATACAAGTGAACAGTGGCTTTCCCGCTATCATGTTTGGTAGTCGGCCAATTGTCACATATTTCATCTGGACGGTAACTTTCAATTTTGGTCGAACCACATTTCACTCTTTGGTGCTGATATCAGGATGTTCCGTTTTGAGTTATTCTTGATTGAAGGAACGTAAAGGTACATTCTTGTTGCATGAGACCTATTCATTTGCAGTCAGGTACTGTGTTCTTCGCCAGTAGAATTTGCGAATTTGACATCTGTCAGTCTGTCATGGATTTTGTAATTTATCACCTTCATCAGAGTGGAGTGAAGACACTTGTTACATGACAATATTTGGGATGAATTTAGTGGGTCAGTTTGGTAGCCTGTTTTCGTGAGCTGTCTGACAACCGACGATGTGAGACTTCGAGAAACGAGTTCATTGGTTTGAGATTAGTGTGCTTTCAGTTGTTTTAACCATTTCGGGACGTATTCTGCTACCCGCNTTCAATTACGCATTTTTTATGCACAAATTAGTTTACCGAACACACTTGTGACCGATTCTGTGAAATGCCGTGAGTCATTTAAAGGTAGCCTAATTGTTCAGCTGGAGGATTATTCTGTTTTCATGCTGTTTTCACTTTTCTCAAGGAGTTACGAAATTTTTATCGATCGTCGAAAGTTGCGGCACCCGATGTCTTTGTTCATAACGGTACAGGAATCTGGACAGACATAACCAGTGCGGTCTACAACGTGTGCGAACGACTGATTGGCTGTTTACCAGCTTTAAAGATTCGGACCTCATTATAAATCACGTGTAAAATGTCTCATTAATGCAAAGTTGAGATGGCGTTGTAATCATCCTAACGAACGCTGTAAGCATCCGAAAAATCTCATCTACTACCGACTGGAAGTATTACCGAGAGTACTTCTCCCATGTTGCCATTATTTCTATGTCTGACGATTACAAAGTCGAACAAAATGAGAAAAGCCACTGTCATTAAATTGTTCGGAAGTTTATTCCAGTTTCGAGTTTGCTGAAATCCTGTACGCATAAATCGTAGAAACTATTTGCCTCTGACGATAGATGTGTTCATTCCTTCTCGTGTTTTAAACTCGACGAGCGTTGAAACTCTTCCGTCATATGTTGCAAACCGACATTTGGATGTGCTTCTACTTCATTCTGAAACTTCATCCATATCTGGCCGTCTCTCGGAGATCGCAACTCACAAACGTAAATGAGAGTCTTGAGTTGACGTTCCTTAAGGTTCTTGAGTTTATAGCGCCCATATTCACGCGACACCGCCATGTGCATTTTTTTGATAGATGTTACACAGATATCCTCAATTAAATAGTACTGAACGTTGGCCAACAATGTTGCAGTGATCTTTAGCTGTATTCTGGCGTGGAATCCCGTTGTCGTTTTTGAGAGTATCACCGCATTACTCACGTTCTGCTGGTCTATATTTTGTTTTTAAAAGTGGAATGCAAGCGCTGTCTTCCAAAATTGACGGAACCAGGAGTCGAAAATAATTCTATTTCTTTGCTGGTGAAACTTATCGATGCTCTAGAGCAGTGTATCTGCAGTTAAAACTGAAGCTGAAGAGGTGCCTTGATAACAGACGTTCCATTAATGCTTCAGACTGATTTTGTTGTTGCATGGAAATCTGTTGCACTGCCTTCTATGGATATGATGGAATGTAGTGGCGGAACATGAAACCGAAATCCACTCCGATAATTTGCGTTGATTAAACTGGGTCTCGTCTACACCAGCCATCCGCGACCCAGTGTTTATTGCGCACGTTGGCTACTGCGTTGTAATTAACAACACCCGCTTTTGCAGTTGTTGTGAACTTTCGGCCAGTTGGAGTTGGATTCTAAGGTCGTGTTGGCTAACCAAAACTGTCAAGTTTTCCAGTGAGACCATTGCGGGGGGAAAAGTTAATTGATGACATACGAACGCACAGTCCTAGTCTGGGCGTGTTCGATGATAGCATTGGCGACTACTCCGCTTTCATTTTTAAGCTGGAATTTTTTAAAGCTGTAGGCTACTCAGCAGCACTAATGAACAGGATCACAGCAGAATGACTGTCAGTGATATTAGTTGTGAACCGTGACTGGACGTCGGGAACCTGGAATTTCTGGTCGGCAGTCAAACACGTTTATAAGTTTTACGTGAAGCACTTTACCGATGTCACTATGTTTTCTACCAGCCGTTATATCTGTCAAATTTTCTGCAGTTGCGGAAACATATAGTGGTAGAACAGAAAGGATGCTTAAAACCAGGACCAAGGAGCACATCCCAAATTGGTTGAGAGTTGCACTGACTAACCCGCCAATGAGTGACACTCAGCGAGGACGAAACGCCGCTTCATCCATTGCAAGGCACTTATCGACTACAGGTCACAGTGTCAATATCGCATCTTCGTTTAAGGTCTTGATGAACGCTCACAGCTCACAAATTCTCAAGTATATTGAAGCATTGTTGATCAGCCGTCGACAGCCGGTCCTATGCGCACAAAACAACTGACTGTCAACCTTTGTTTACCGTGGGTTTAGCCGTGAGTACCAATCACGATCCAGCCCGATTTGTACTTTTAATCGTTTCATTTAAGTCTTGTTGGTTTTGTTTTCATGCTAGTCACACGTTTACGACTGACGAGAGTGTGCGAAATGAATTCATATCGTAATTTGTGTCTTCTGACTATTCTATTCAAATGGCTAAAAGGGACTGTTTCAAAAGACGCTAGGGTTGGACGACAGAAAGCGGGGGTGAGAACATGGCAGTCGTATGTGTAGGATTGTCATGTTTTTTCTTGTATCTTGTGGCAGGTGTCACGTAGCACCAAAATGTTTAGGCCCCCCCCCCCCCCCCCCGTTGGGGGGCGCCCCCCCTTTTTTTTTTTTTTTTTTTGGTTTTTTTTGGGGGCCCGCTTTCCCCCACAAAAACAAACCCCTTTTAAAAAGCGGGGTTTTTTTTTTTTTTAAGGTTCCCCCCCCAACCAGTTTTTCAACTGCCGGTATATACTACTGGTGATGGTGCAATTGTTTGTCCGAAAAGATTACTCTTACCTTTATTTACTGCCTTTCTTACAGTACTATGCACATGTCCGCCATTAAATAGTTTAAACTGTATTGCTTGCAATTTGTCTATTCTTCACTCTTGATTCACTGACCGTTCGCTTATTCGCCCAACGCTTTCGTGAGTGATTGTCTTCAGACAATCTGAAGGCGCACACATCGGACGCGGAGTGTGCTGGTTTCTATTACTAGTGATTTCCCGGTTGTTCTCATTGCCCTATTATTAACACATCTTGCGTACATGTTCCCAGAGTAGCTTTGCGTACGGTAACACTGATTGAACTAGCAGAGGTTGGTCACGAATCCCTGTCTCAGCTGTCCCTAGTGCTCCGGACCACGTGTGATCTGCCTAGTAGTACCCAGTTCAAATGCGATTCGACTTGTCAAATGGCGGTTATCACAACATTGTCTGTTAGCTTAAAGCTTGGGTTCAACCTTTCTTCCTTTTCAGTGAACCATGCCGGTGGTCCAGGCGACAATCTCGTTCCTTGTCGAAATGCGAGAGTTTCACAATGTGGATTTGTATCACCGAGGGTAGGCAATTTTCAGCTTATCTGGTTTTCTCATTGTTTACTTTGCTTAGTTACTATCAAATTCGAACCTACTTAAAACCAATGGGTCGGCACTCACGGGAGCCAACCCTGTTGCGGGGAAACAGGTCGCAGCCGTTCTTGTTGAACCCCCGTTGTTGTGGGAACGCACTAGCACGAGAAGAGTCGTACCGGAGTCCATACGTGGCAGTTACATTGATCCAGGTTCCAGCACTCCGAATCTGGTGCCAGAAAAGGCGTGCAGCAAAACACTGCTGATCATGTATCGGGAAGAGTCGACCAAGTTATGCGACGTATTTGAACAGCGTGTTCTGTTTCCTGTGGATCCATGTAACTTGGAAGAGTCGTTGATAAAGCACGAGTTACTTTTGTGCGTCGAATTATGGTTTGCGGAAGAAGGGGTTGATGAGTAAGTTGCGATATTTGTGTAAGTTTCCACACAATTTATGGTCGGGTGATCTATATTATTTTTATAGAATAGCTGGCTGTATTTTCCATTTTTGGCGATTGTCCGATCACCTACTGGCGCTTACACAGACAAACCCGCGTGGATACCCTGCGTGTAACCTGGGCAGTGAAGCTGGTGTTATAAAAATGGTCTCCTTCCTCAAGTTGTGATTTCACTGATAGGTAGTATGTGAGAGTGTGGTAGTTCACGAATTAACCTCTTGTTACAGCGATTAGATTGACTAGCCGGGCACTTTACAGGCGCTTCCTCTGGCATGCGCCACCTGATTTGATTGTAAACAATCTAGGTCGTACGTTTGCTGCGGCGTTTTATATGACCCCCTTTCGGAAAACCAGTCGGACTTGGAGCCTAACTTGTTCGGAGTCAATACAACTCCAATCATATACCTGTCTTTGACCCCTTAAAATTGTGGGCACGTGGGTTGGCTGCTTCGTAGGTTGCGCTTCTCTGTGGTAATTCCTATCTCTAAAAGAGATGCCCGACCATCATATGACAACCGCAGGGGTAATAGGTTTGTATTTATCTTCTCTACACTAACCACTCACCTCACAATGCAGTTTCTCAAAATAGTTAGTGATGTACAAGTTTATCACACAAACTTCTGTCATAACTTTGACTTCAGTAATTATTTGAAACACTGAGTTCCCTTTAACCACTTCATCAGAGCAGAAAGAAGACATTGCGATATGTTAACATTTCATTTACTCTCATCAGTCGCAAACGTAAAACATGCTAGTTATATACATCATATAGATAGGGACTAGACACATCTACAAGCACATCAATTATTATGTAATCACGACCATGGCAACCCGATAGGTTGCCTCAACCGTAGGGAGTGCTCTGGCATCTCCGTCAACAGACATGCAAATTTTTGACCTGAGTATTGCGTTAGACGTGTTTGCTCGCAGGACTCTTCTTAGAATTGACTTAGGTGTAGAGGATCGCTTGTGAAATACGCAAACTTGTCGAAAATCTTCTACGCTCACTCTGCTTTGTAACGTTCCTGAATAAGCTTTCAGAGGCGCCATTAATCATAGGGAGGAACTCCTGTAACTTAGAAGACTGCACGGCATCGCGCTTAAGGAGTGTCGTCTTCTTATGGATGCCCACTGGTGAATTCCCATTTTCATTGTTTAGACATTACTGACATTTGTTCACCGTTTTTACCCCCAGGTTATTTTTCCCGACCAATTGTTCTGAGAAAGAGACGGACTCTAGTTTTGCTTTTTTTAAAATCTCACCACAGTTGCATACCTCTACCTCTTCTTTGAGTTATCTCTGATTCACGTGCGTGTGGTTAGATGTGTTGACTTTTATTTCCGTGCTTATTTTCGAGTAACACTTATGTTTCCTGATCTTATCGAGATAAGACATCGGCTATCTTATCAACTCCAATCGATAACGTCACATCAGAACTTTCGAATCAGGTTGAAATTTCCCTTTAACACATTAGGTCACCGACAGCCAGGTCCACAGCGTACATGATTTCTGTTCATAGCCAACAATGCCTGCTTCCGTACCTTGACATCTGTGCTGAGTCCAGACTTCACTGCACCTATGCGATCATTGATAAAACAACGTACAAACTTGAATGAGACATATGACAATGTTGTTTAGGCCCGCAGTAGGTCAACGGTAGCCACACCGACAGTTGAACATGTTACGGCGTGTTCAATTTCCGATTACTTCTATTACTCCTGTCTGCATTTGACAGTTTGACAATATCCAGTCCGTCTTCCACCTGAATGTGCCATGTGACAACAAGCGCCTTTTGACTAAAAGAAAGCAACTTTTAATGCACTTGAAATTTGGTGTTGCATCAAAACTTAGCACAATTATAGCAACTAAATCATTTGTCTGTTTACAGTGATTACTGGTAGTAAGGTGGCTGGATACCACTCGCATTTGGTCACAGTTTTCGCATCCAAGTGAGCGGTTTTATCTTTAACGCTCGCCCTTCCTAGGTGCTCACCTCGAGTAGCTTATTCTAGACACTTGTACCAGCACCTGTCGTCTGCGTCTGACGGAAGAATAATCAGAAATAAATAAGTTGTCTGCTTTTTGTTCGCCTGTTTTTCTGTTATTGAGTCTCCTCTCTCTTATCAGATTTTCCTGTCTGAATATTTAGATTTATCAGTTCCCCTACCCTGCCAGACACTAATTATGTTTCACCTTCCCTCTTGTCTATACCGTATGAACTTTCATAGGTCAAATATTCTGCATTCATTGGAGAAAGTGCACGAGCGGCAACTGCGTGTCCACTTTTCCCCGACGCGAGGTTTGCATCATCATTTTGACGTATTCTTCGACTATTTTCATTTGTGTGCTGTGGAGATGGCCATTCACGGGGCTCTGACCAACATTACGCCTAGTGTAATCAGGTAAGATTCAGGACAATATCTTCACGTGGTCAACAGCTCGGCTTGTCTAATCAATGCATTTGTTCCGATTTACTTGACATACAATGAACAGTGGCTTTCCCGCTATCATGTTTGGTAGTCGGCCAATTGTCACATATTTCATCTGGACGGTAACTTTCAATTTTGGTCGAACCACATTTCACTCTTTGGTGCTGATATCAGGATGTTCCGTTTTGAGTTCATTCTTGATTGAAGGAACGTAAAGGTACATTCTTGTTGCATGAGACCTATTCATTTGCAGTCAGGTACTGTGTTCTTCGCCAGTAGAATTTGCGAATTTGACATCTGTCAGTCTGTCATGGATTTTGTAATTTATCACCTTCATCAGAGTGGAGTGAAGACACTTGTTACATGACAATATTTGGGATGAATTTAGTGGGTCAGTTTGGTAGCCTGTTTTCGTGAGCTGTCTGACAACCGACGATGTGAGACTTCGAGAAACGAGTTCATTGGTTTGAGATTAGTGTGCTTTCAGTTGTTTTAACCATTTCGGGACGTGTTCTGCTACTCGCTGAGATAACTGTCGGTCTGTTCTGCCTATGTAAACGTCAGTGCAACTGCAAGTGAACTGGTAGATAACGTGGGAGATATTGTAGTTAAGCAAACCGCGTTCACGATCTCTTAGAACTGGTCCTTCAGTGGTTTCCACCAAGCGCAACTAGGCAAACGCATGCGTGCAAGATAAGGTAAATCTCAATTTGTGTTTGGTTTCATTTGTCAGATGATTCTGTGAACCGAGAGTAAAATTGAGCTGTTGTTGATACAAAGCATGCAGTAGGAATTATGTGCTAATAACGAAGATATGTCTTCCTTTACGGCGTGAATGTGAATTTTGAGAATCATTACCAAATACCTTGTATCAAAAATTCACTCTCTTGCTGGACAGCCTTATTGGTATAAAAAAGGAAAAAATTTTCCGGGATTGATTTACTTCATAAAAAACTTCGCATAAATGTCATAAACCAGTTTCATGATAACTACTACACCTTGGGAACAAACGAATCAATGAGAGAAACACGCCATCCGCCGAACACCTTCCTTGCGACTTTCATTGTCACACCGTTGAACACGCGAACTACGATCAAGTGTGTGGTGATCACCTTTCGCCACTCTAAATCCTCTTCTGCTGACTGACATTATCAGCATACCTATCATTTTTATCATTGTGAATCTCGTTAGAGTGAATATCAGATTCATGGTTAATAGATATGTGGCTGGGCTCCTACTTCCAGGTAAACGGCTAGAGGGGATTATTGGTTTGTTTACCCAGGAGACGCAGCGCAACTTTGGAGGAAAAAAGTTCGCAAAAGATAGTAGCCTGTGGTCTCGAAATTCAAGATGTCTTTCGGTATTTGTCAACGTCTTCGGTGGCAGCAGTACTTGGTAAAGAAAGATGAAAACGTGTGACTTCGTTCGGTTGTCCGGTTCGTCAGAGTGAAGTTCGAGGGACAACGAGTGTTTCTGGTTAAATACTCTGTCGTTGATCGCACAAGATCAGAGTCAGTTACACTGTTGTCCTCATTTTCCTTTGGCCTAATCTTTTCTTTACTCTCATGCGCCAAATTACCTCCGAACCATTTCGCGTCATTCGTTCTTCCGGTTTCTACTTCTCTTCTGAGATAGGCTATATACACGTACATCTGTTGCAAACGTGCTATAGTTAACTCTCCACTAGTGGGGTAACCTGTGTGTTAGATTTGATCACTGGTATAGAGCTTGTCGTCTGTTTGATTTGTGCTTTCATTGATTTTTCTGTTTAGTCCGCCGAAACAATCTCCGCGCGCCACGCCAATACAGAATTCGGTTTCTCAACTAAATTTAACGCAACAGTCATGGCACAGCATCCTGTTCAGCATGCGCAACCACGTAAGTATGCACACGTTTCCATTGTCTTGCTCATCATCATCATCATCTGATCACTTAGCAGCGCATTGGAGGTTTGTGCTAATTGTGCGAAATTGTTCAGTCTCATATTCGGTTTGCTGATTGTCGGTTTAGTGGTGAATGGTCAATGTGGGCGATAGTATTGACCTTTGGTTTACCTTGCCTCATGTGTATCGTTATGTGCGTGTTTATCGCTTTGTCTATTTTTCGTGACGGCAAAATATGAAATTCGAAGCTCCACTTTTTCTGCTGAGGTGTCAGTATTTTGCGGTGTTGCTGTTTTGGCTTTATCTGTTTCCCTTTTTTTCTTCTCAAATTGCCTTATGGTTTGCTTGTGTGTTTTAACGCACATGTTTTTAACCATCATTTGAACGTAGCTGTTCTGCGTCGTCAACAGTTTTGGATGTTCAAAGCGGTGTAAAAAAAAATGTCGCTAACGGTGAGCACACGTGAATGAATTCAGTTTGTTTTATAGACTTTGTTATTGATAAATGGACCTGGTATATTTTCTAATTTGAAAGCGACCCAATCATAAAAACCCTAGGCCTTCGGCTAGGCTGCAACCGGCGACAGAAACAGAATGCCATGGCGCTGCAAGTGTTCTGTCAGGTGACCTACGAAACCATATTGAGTGGTCAGCCATTTGGATCTTTTGAATCATTCTGTCGTGAACTGCTTGAAAAATACTGCTACGATAGTCACTTCCGTGGATCATTTGATGGATTCCAGATGTTACAGTGAGACTGGTGGGTAATCAACCGTAGATCTGAAATTTTCGGGTTTCCGACGTGGCGCCGCAGCCCAGATGATAAGGCAGTTGTCGTGTCTTGGCATTCTGTGTCCCTGTCGCTATTTGGAATCCAGTCAAAGCCCAGATTTTTCACTATGTGGTCTCTTGTAAATATTGTGCAGATGTTGGTATGCTGGCAATTGTCACTCGTTATTATGTGTCCGTGTTACCCATCGATAATACAGACATTCTCAGTCAGTGTGCGGTACTTTGCAACCCATCGTAACAATTTGAGAGTTTTCCTAGCTTGTTACGTCCTCCTTGTCTGACCTATCTTATGGTTTTGTTCCAGAGTTTACGGTGTTACAGGCGTTACTACTATCCACAGGCTCTACTCCGCTACATCGCTCCGTGCTGATAACCATCCCTCCGTGCTGGGGTCACTCGATAATAGTACCCATATTTAAGAAAGGAGCTCGGGGCTCTTGCGAAAACCATAGAGGGATTAGTTTGACCCAGTCATTTCAAGGGTTCTGGCATCAATTATACTTCGTCGACTCACTGCAGTTCGGGAAGTAAACATTAGGGAAGAACAGGCAGGGTTTCGCCCTGGGCGGGGTTGTATAGATCACATTTTTACCCTTCGTCAAATTCTGGAGCAGCGTCATGTGTACCGCCGGCCAACAATCGCCGTATTCCTCGACTATAAAGGTGCGTTTGATTCGGTGGACCGATCTACACTTTTAGAGTCGCTTAAACGCAGGAGTGTACCGACAAGTATGTGAACATACTGTCGGCGCTTTATTCCCATACTTCAGCTCAGGTTAGGGTTTACGGTGAACTGTCTGACAGTTTCAGCACCAGGAGCGGCGTACGTCAAGGCTGTCCCTTTCACCATTTTTGTTCAATTTCGTCATAGACGAAATAATGGAGGACTGTCTGCGGCACTCAAATGATGCCGGTGTGGACCTCCTACCTGGTGAAAGACTGACTGATCTTGATTATGCTGACGATAAGGTATTGCTGCTTGACAACTTTCAAGCGGCACAAACAACACTGGACGCTATTTCGCGTTCTGCTAAGTACTTCGGAATGCGCTTTGCAGCCTCAAAATGCAAAGTGCTTCTGCAAGATTGCTGTGATTACGTAGATTTAATGTTAGATAATGAAGTCATGGAGGTTGTTGACCGGTTTGTATACCTGGGAAGCTGCATCAGCAGCGGAGGTGTAGGGAATGAAATAGAAGCGCGTATTTCCAAGGCTAGGGCGGTGTTCGCTAATCTGAGACACCTATGGCGACAGAGGTATTTCTCTGAAGCTTAAGGGTCATGTATATCAGACAACAGTGAGGGCTGTATTACTTTACGGCAGCGAAACCTGGCCGCTCAGGGTAGAGGACGTGAACCGTCTTCAGGTATTTGACCACCGATGTCTGCGTTCAATCGCTCGTATCGGGTGGCACCACGAGTAAGCAACGAGGAGGTTAGGAAGCGGGTGTTTGGCACTGATTGTCAAACGAGTTCTTTTGTTCAGTCGCTACATTTGCACAGACTTAGATGGTTAGGTCATGTACTAAGGATGCCAGCTAGTCGTTTGCCACACCGAGCACTGTTTGCCGACGCTGCGGCCGACTGGCGCAAGGTGCGAGGTGGACAGATGATGACCTGGCGTAGACAAATGAAATCGTTTACGAAGGGGTTGGCCACTGTAGGTCGGGTTCGTCTCCCGGGCTGGGGCCCTCGCGACTCACAGAGTCGGTGGCTTGAGACGTTAGGTGAGATGGCGGCTAATCGAGCTCAGTGGCGTGAATGTTGTCGTTGTTTGGCCGAGTTGTCTGTGAAGTGAGTGCACTTAATGATGCGGGGCAGTGAAAGCCGTAAGGAAGCTGTCTTGCTGATGACGCCTTACTTTCACTTACAGCTCGGTTGTTTGTTTGCAAGGTGTAGGCGCCTTGATGTTGTATGTTTGAATATAGACGTAGCTATTTTTAGTAGTTAGGTTCACTTCCCTCTCTTCGTTTTCTTCTTTCTTCCTATATAGTGGTTTTCCCTTCGTGATTGTCTGGCAGTTAAGTATCAGTGTGAACCACCGATGTATTGCTGTTTATGATGACGATGATGATGATAATGATAACGATGATAATGAATTTTGTCTGACACCGTTGACACTGCTCAGTTCAATACTGGGTTGTTTTCTCACTTGCCGCTAATTGTACTGGGATGACTAGACTAGTTTGTGTGACTGACATCACGTGACTAGCTCATTTATTCGTTCAAAACGAAATACCTCCTCTATACTCTCAACGATGTCCAACTGAAAAGTTGTGGTTTGCAGTTCATTTATCAGAAAATGCATTCAAAGAATCGAGTTAGTCGTCCAGTAAATATTGCCAAGTTGTCCAAACTGAGTCATTTGGGACTCAAATATACTATCTTACTTTCATCTTCGATGTCGCTGATTTATCTTTCGAGTTGTTTACAGTCGCAAGCCAAGTAGAATTACTGTTCACAATTGACTTGACATATCTCAGTGGCAACCGAACCATCTACCAGTCCTACGGTTGTTGGTTTTATTCTCACTTAGCTCGTACGTTTGAGCAGCCTGCCATTGCACAACCTACATGTAACTCTGTGTGATACATGATAGCAAATATTTTGTGATGCAGAACAGCTCACAGGATGGTCACAAGTTTCGTGGGTTATACACACAATACAGCAAAAGTGTCTTTTCCTCATGGGTAATCACGGTGGATTCCAATAAATCAACACTGTTGTGCCATTAAAAACGATCGTCTACAATTTATGTCTGGTGAT
>LOND01028991.1:0-12024 GCA_014220965.1 Paragonimus kellicotti
TCAATGTTAAGCAAGGCTGAATTATGATGTGCAAACTTCTAGGCACATTCGTTTGTAAGCAGAGTTCAAGTGGTCCACTTTCATCCAAAAGAAATTACATTAACTTGGGGTAATAGGCCCATAATCAGGGTTTTCTAGTCAAACTGAGATTGACCCTTTCAAGTAACCCGCTGAACTATGTTTTGATCTATTGTGTTTAGTATGCATTTTACTGTGCTTAAATTACCCCGTGAAGCCGGCTGCTCATTTTCAAACAGAATTGTGACATTCATCTAAAAACAAAATTCACAAGCAGTTTTGGTTCAACGTTTGGATGCGATGGTTTGATGGTACCCAGTGTTGTCAGTGACGCAGTTGCCAATGATAGCCGACCCGTAATGACCAAAAAATGTGCAGTAGTCCGAGGAATTTCTTTGATAATCGATATTGGTCCGTATGGTTGTTTTACACTTAAGGTGAACTGCCCACTAGTCATAAGAAAACTCAATTCAAATCCGGCACAATTTTATATGCACATATAATGCTTTGCACACGGCAGATTGATTGTTTTTTTGCGAAGCATTCCATTGCGGTATTTGCGGGTTACTGTTGTTTAGGATCTTGTTAGGATCGATTTCTTGAGACATCCGAGACCACCTTTTTGGAATACAATTTTGTTTTGTATGAGCTACACGCCGGTAGGTTCTCCGGAATTTATTTACTGCTCTCAAAAATATGTTTTCGTTACAAATCTTAGGAGAATGTTCACCACAGCTAAAATCTCTGCGGAAGCAGAGATACGTTTAACCTATATGAACTAAAACAGTACGTTCCCTGAAGAAGTTTGAACAAAACCGTTAGAACACGAGAACTGGTAGATGCTAGCATTAGACTGGTCAGTGACAAACTTTACAATAACATGAAACGAACTGTTTTGTTCCAACGGTTAGGAAGGTGAGAAGGATAGTCACTCTGGTGGGTTGGAAGTGGGCAGTAAGCCCAGAGCATGGTCAGACTCACGAGCAATTGCTTCTGAACCCATAAGATCAGTTGAAGTCGATTGGTTTTAACCATGTTGGCAAACCACAAGAATCTTGGATTGAGATGACTTAAACGGACTCTGATTGCACAAGCTGAACCGATAACGTGACCAGTGGTCAGGATGTGTCTTGCGACTGCGGACACTGGTTGCTTGCGTGTTTCAACGACATTGCCGTTCTTCGGTAATACTGAGTTCTGCACCCATTTAAGGCAAATGTTTTGTCACTCTTGAGATTAAGCATCTCTCGGTTCTGCCTATTTGACTTCCAATGCAGTTACCTATAAATTGGTAGACACAATGTGAAATGAAACCAACAGGCTGATTCTTTTTGAGTGACGGCACAGGCCTGAGTTAATGCGCGGTGTTTGGCTGTCTTATATGTCCGTCCAATAAAATTCATTAGTCTCTGCACATTGAACACCTGTTCAGACGGTGGTTTCCCTCTGCTGTGCCCTTCTGTGAACCTTTTAGGATAACCATTAGATTGTAGTACAGTCGTGATCAACTCTAATTCCTCCGTAAGACTGTCTTGTGTACAAATTCGTCTTGCGCGTGTGAATAGTGTATTCACTAGTGCGCGCTTCTGATGGACCGGTGTGAAACTACTAAAGTTGAGGTATTGACCGGACCACGTGGATTTCCTATAAACACCTCTTCCCGGCGACTTATGAGTATGTCTAGAAACGGCAAAAACTTATCAGTCTCGAATCACATGTTATTATTGGGTTGGGATGACTACTACTTAAGCATAGCATTAGGTCATCTATTGTCTGTTTGGAACAACTGAATATTAGTGTATTTTTAACTAAGCGTTTGTAGTGTGACAGCCTCACTGTGTCTGGGATTAACTGTTGCTACATCCTTAACAAAAACAGTTTGCTAAGATGAGCCGTGATAAGGATTAAATGGAACGAAATGGACATCGATGCTTCACTTCCAAATTCAAGTGAGGGATTTCATCTTTGATATTTCGAATTTCCGGTCTGGTATAGTTAATTTCAGAACTGACTATCGATTTGTTAGCAGAATCCACACCAGTTTCTGGACGACTCACCGATCACATGGTGAGTTCACAAACATGCGCAATTCACCTGCGGAGTTTACCTATTGAGTGATCTTGGCAGGAACGCACAGGATGTACTCGTGTGGGGGAATCGTGTACAAGATTAAAATGTATGGATGGCGGGCTGAGATGAGCTCAAACGTTTAACTGTTAGCTAGCATGACATAATAATTAGCTGATCAACTGGCCATCGAAAACCAGCCGGTGGACGGTGACCGGATAGCTGTTGGTCGGTACGTTCACAAGAACAGCAGATAGGTGACATAGTGAGGTAGAAACACAGCTTTTCTTCCATCCCGTTAAAAACATAGACGTGTGCTATTCGGGCGTCCGATGACGCTCAGAATAAGTGGCCAAGTTGCAAGACTACTTACAAATGGCTTTCCATTGGCACCACCAGTTAAGAAGTGGTATATGGCGTTGGTTGCCGGAAATCTACATTAAATTAAATAGGAATTATTAGTAATACAATTTCTATGCTCAACAGTGGCGTTGGTGGATTCCAGCGTGAACTGTTCGAGAAATCCTGCCAGGGCAGTCGGTCCACTGGATCATTTGGTGGATTCCATATGAGACAGTGGGACGAGTGGGTAACAGAGTCCAAATGTGAAATTTTTCGAGTTCTTGACGCGACTTTGTAGTTCAGCTAATAGAGCGCTTGCTGCGTTTGGGCACGATGGTCCTATCGCTGGTTCGTATCTAGCCGAAGCCCTGATTCTTCACAATTGGGCCTCATCTGAAATAGAAATTGACAAGCTTACTTAATAGATGCCAACACGTCTAATTGACCTGCTGCAGTTTCTGGAGATGTGGAGGAAGACTGATTCAATCACAGCTGTCAACGGTTGTTTAGGCCGCCGTTTCCTCACAAATGAAATATTGTCCGTCTAACCTAACGGTAGATAAATAAAGAACGTTTGAGAGGGTCTTCTTCTTAGTCAGAGAGTGTTGTCAGTTGTGGAAACCTTGTGCGTTGGGTTGATTAAATATATTCCGGTCCGATTTGAACCTGTACCGTAGGCCGCCCACCTAATTATTCGTGGGCGAGCAGGACAGTTACCAACAGTGAAGATGGAGTCTTCATCTGATTGGGGCTATGACGACAGACGGTATCACCCGTTATGCGTTATGCCGAGGACCTTATGTAAGTTAGGATTGTAAGGAGCGGTTGCATCTGTCTGTTAATAGGCCGAAGGACAGCAAAGGTATTTACGACTAAAATTTCCGCATCACTCCTGTAATTCACATCTAACTGAACCCGTACAGAGTTTGGTGAAAAGTAATGTCATGCCACATAAACACGTGACACATGATATTATGGTGGATGACGATCTCAGCAAAACACTCGGCAAAAACGGCGAATGCGTGTGTTGGCGTGGATTTATTTCTCCACAGTTAACAATTCACCAGTGATCAATACAGTCAGTTTGCTCATCGTTCTTGACGCCTTCTCACGTGTACGCTAAATGGCAAAGATATGGATGATTCTTGATCCGTGTTAAGAGGCAGTGAAGTCAAAGTTTACATCAAGAACACGACCTGCCCTTTTACGGACAGGTTTACATGGGTTTCGATACAGGCCCTTGAGTAGACTGGTAGGTATGTGACGCTACGTCGGAAAACAACTTCAGGAGGCTACCTTCCACAGCGACAGGTTTACTTTCATAAGAAGTCACCTGAGTTTTACTCCTGGCCTGTGACAGTATTAGTGTATATATTTAGTGACTATATTTGCAATGCAATTCACGTGACAATATGCGTGGTCTCCTTTTTCAAACTCATTCTTGATGAACACGTTCACACAAATTGGCAAAGAACATACCGATGTCTCAGTCTTGATGATGTTGATGATGACGATGTCAACGGCTAAGTGTACGGTGCACTGAATTATTATTCACGAACACTCTTGAAAACTGACGTAATATATAAGGACTTCTGAAAATGTAGACCGAACATTTAGTGAACAGAGTGTACGTGCTTGCCATAAACGGTACCAAATAGGTTAAGAGGTCAGCCGTCGACAAGCGAGTAAACCAGAATTGTGTTTTCTGTACTCGAGCCAAATAGTTGTATGGCATATGAACGAAAAGTTAAACTGCATCGTTTATACGAACTTTCTCGAGAACCCAGGTACAGTATGCAGCATTAAGGTTTGAAACTAGTTTACGCATCGTACCGCTGGCAGCCCACTGAAATTCCCAGATTGCTACAACGGGAATGATGATGAATGTGATGATGGTAAACGTGGTAGTTATGATCATGGCGATGACGCTCAGGGGATGGAGATGGTGATGGAGAAATGGGAATAAGATTCCAGGGCAACTCGAAACGAAATGAACCGTTGTCCCCAGATTCAGTGTGCACTCATTTGTGTTAATCATGTTCCCTCGTCAAACTGCTGTGTATTGTTGTATGCACTCAGACATTGTTTTTATCGGTTTCAGGTTCAGAACACAACGACATCAGTTGTATTTTATTTTAGTGTAAGGGGGCTTCAGAACTTCGGCAATTCAGCCCCTAGATTTATCCTCCAGAGACATTCACGTTGCCTATCATCTCAGTTGTCCGTGCCTTCATCCGTCAACCGACGTGGTGGCATGTACAGCCAATAGTGCTCACGGCCACGTGCTACTGATCTTCGAGTACTTTGCATGTCATACGTATTGTTTTACACTGCTACGTATTGTTCCCCATTTCCAGTCGAACAGTGAAAGGTAGACTCATGGAGGTGCAATCGGATGTTACAGGATGAACGCAGAGCAGCAAATCTTTGCAGAAAGATCGTTGCGACAAAAGTAAACGCCAGTTAAGAGAAACTTCAGCAAACTGCACGCTGTCTTTCTGGCTGCCCCGAAAAACCAGAGTGAATGTGACTCTCTATCGCGTTTATATTGCATGCCTCTCAAATGAAAATACTGGCTGTCATCTCTCGGCCTTTTTACAGAGACTCTGGCATCTTTCAGTTGAAAGTTCCACCCAACTCACGTTTCCCATACATTACTTGCCCATATGTGACCAGAACGTGCAAAATGTTCCAGAGGAGAAAATCATATTATGTGTGTCTTTCCATTAGTTTATTCAATCATCAAGTGGGCAACTCTCGGAAGGCCACATTTTCGTCCATCATTTCTCGAGCCATATCCACAATCTCTATCTGCATTGCCTCTGGCATTTCCGTATACAGTACTTCATATGGTGCTGACACCTTTTCTGGTAAAGCCAATTGTCTTTCCTCAACCCTGTATTGGCAGATTTGTCTGTGATGAGGTGAAAATACACAATGAGGCTAGAGTAAAAATCAGGTTTTCTGAATTCTCATTCAAAATTCTCAGTATTTTCATACAAAATACCATGACATCTTAGCATTTGTATGTGAATCAATTGACAAAAAGCCGTAAGCTGGAGCCAGTTATACTTATTGAGTACGGTTCACGTTTGATTCAAAAGCATCCCCAGCCAAAGGCAACTAGTTAGCTAATTGAAGTAGTCAAGACAGACAGTACGAGGTGTCGAAAGGTCACGGATCATGAATCAGATGTCCAAACCTGGAGTCCACGGTACGTTACACCTACGGACTGAATTGAAACTAGAAATAATCACTCATTTGGACCAATAAACTCCGTGGACTAGTGCGGACGGTTGGAGTACTCAAACGAAAATGGCAAAGCCTTTTTAAGTGTATGATCTACTCTCTAGGCAGAATGCGCGGCTGTGATCACTAAAACATATCGGGTGACAGAAGCAGAAAGACGTAGGTTTCATGGACTGTCCCGTATTAACGGTAAGTACAGACGTCACCTCGTTTAGGTGTAACCACGTATTCGATTCTCGCAATTAGATGTGTGCGTAGAAAAGTGTAGATTGTCATCAACACGCATCAAAATTTACCCGTAAATTAGTTATTCTCTCAAGTTCTGCACTTGCCGTGTGGTATGCGGTTGAGTTAGACCGAACACGCATACCAGAGTGCCGGCTACTACATTGAAAGTCAGTTTGACCATTAAATACTTACCGCTAACCTTGCCAAATTTTTGGATAATTGTTGCATTACTGCATAACACTAACTAAGCGTTTGTCACGCAATGTGGAAATGTCACATTATTAAGGACTGGCTAGAAGAAAACGGACAAGTTTAAGGTTTTCAGCTGTTTTTTCAAAAGGACGTGTGATATGGTAGTCAATAGTCATGAGTACATTATATCATTGTGATCATTTTTGTAAATGTCTAACAAATCGATTGGTCAGGATATTGAAATCGCTGAAACCGTCAGCAAACAAGTATTCCTCAAAGGACGCCTAATTATTTGCTGGACTTCTTGACACTGTCAGGGATACGGGACTAAAATTGTTGGTTACCCATTATTGACGGATGCATCCTAGCATAAAACTGTTTAAATAGCATACAATTAAATCGCTGTGAATCAAGCCACGTTACCACTTCCAACTTCTGAACTCGAACTAATGCTGCTTTAGCGTGCCGCGAATACAAAATTCCACCTCCAACACACAGGTTATCGGCAGACTAAAGGCGCAGCCACGGTAAGTTCCTTGGTGCTCATCTTGTCCGAGGTTTCTGTGGCTCATTCAGAAAACCGAGTTCAAAATTGTCTATAAGCCGGATTTATTTCCTTTAAATCAGTGATTAGCGATTAAAAGAACACTGAAGACTTCTTGACGATGAAACGATCCTCTTCCGTTCCTGGTTATCTGTATTACCCGGAGGACAGACGGTTTAGTATAACGTCCAGTTTATCGAAAATGCCTAATCAAACAGATCTCAGAAAAANTGATGACGATGTCAACGGCTAAGTGTACGGTGCACTGAATTATTATTCACGAACACTCTTGAAAACTGACGTAATATATAAGGACTTCTGAAAATGTAGACCGAACATTTAGTGAACAGAGTGTACGTGCTTGCCATAAACGGTACCAAATAGGTTAAGAGGTCAGCCGTCGACAAGCGAGTAAACCAGAATTGTGTTTTCTGTACTCGAGCCAAATAGTTGTATGGCATATGAACGAAAAGTTAAACTGCATCGTTTATACGAACTTTCTCGAGAACCCAGGTACAGTATGCAGCATTAAGGTTTGAAACTAGTTTACGCATCGTACCGCTGGCAGCCCACTGAAATTCCCAGATTGCTACAACGGGAATGATGATGAATGTGATGATGGTAAACGTGGTAGTTATGATCATGGCGATGACGCTCAGGGGATGGAGATGGTGATGGAGAAATGGGAATAAGATTCCAGGGCAACTCGAAACGAAATGAACCGTTGTCCCCAGATTCAGTGTGCACTCATTTGTGTTAATCATTTTCCCTCGTCAAACTACTGTGTAATTGTTGTATGCACTCAGACATTGTTTTTATCGGTTTCAGGGTTCAAAACACGACAACATCAGTTGTATTTTATATCAGTGTAAATGGGCTTCAGAACTTTGGCAATTCAGCCCCTAGATTTATCCTCCAGAGACATTCACGTTGTCTATCATCTCAGTTGTCCGTGTCTTCATCCGTCAACCGACGTGGTGGCATGTACAGCCAATAGTGCTCACGGCCACGTGCTACTGATCTTCGAGTACTTTGCATGTCATACGTATTGTTTTACACTGCTACGTATTGTTCCCCATTTCCAGTCGAACAGTGAAAGGTAGACTCATGGAGGTGCAATCGGATGTTACAGGATGAACGCAGAGCAGCAAATCTTTGCAGAAAGATCGTTGCGACAAAAGTAAACGCCAGTTAAGAGAAACTTCAGCAAACTGCACGCTGTCTTTCTGGCTGCCCCGAAAAACCAGAGTGAATGTGACTCTCTATCGCGTTTATATTGCATGCCTGTCAAATGAAAATACTGGCTGTCATCTCTCGGCCTTTTTACAGAGACTCGGCGTTTTCAGTTAAAGTTCCAGCCAACCCTTCGATCCTGTGGAACTAACTCACGTTTCCCATACATTACTTGTCCATATGTGACCAGAACGTGCAAAATTTTACAGAGGAGAAAATCATATTATGTGTGTCTTTCCACTAGTTTATTCAAATTCATCAAGAGAACGAGATATTTCGAATAAAACTAACTTTCAAATTATTTAGCATCAATGTATGTTTCAGTAAATAACAGTTAAAAACAGTAAATTGCGTCCTCAGCCTAGGTGAATTTATTACGAACCCTAATCGCAGCTTTTATAGATCCACGAGTTACAGAAAAATCAAAAAATGAATTTACTGAGAGCATGAATAATAGCACAGTGTCTGCGTTGTCAGTCATTTTCTTGGATGATCATATACCACAGGATCTGTAGGATGTTTTTATCCCGAGTATAACAAGTGCTGTTAATTTTTTCTTTGGTAAACAAATTGTAGACATCTTTTTATTGTTTTCCCTTCGGACGGAGATGACAAAAACGTGATTTGAGCAGGGGAAGTGTTTGTTCTTCTGTAGCGCTGAAGCAATGTTATTACCAGGTTATTTGTAAACTCTTTTTGGCTAACTAAGGAATCTAATACATTTTTACGTCAACTGTGTGCATTCAAAACTGTTATGTCGAGTAAATTTTCTAACAATCTCTCGGTCATTGTCAAGATACACATCGACTGTCAGCAACGTTGATTCCACACTTGTTTTCATTGTAAAATGAATTATTTTCAGGTTACTCCTGCCTACCTACTGTAGTCTGGATTCATTCAGTGGGTAACGGTAGGTACTGTCAAATGGTGTCACCGGCGATTCACCAAAGTACACCATACTGCGTGATTACTGGATGTTTGCGTTGTTGCTGATATAAAGACAATTTCGTTCGGGTATAGTACAAAACTCAATTAGCGATGCCTCAGCATGTGAACGAAAAACAGTTCAACAGCATGTTGATAATACTGTTTTATTGTTTTGGCTTGTCGTTCGGGAACTGGAAACTCAAGTCATCGTCGGTCCAGTAACCGCATTTTTCCCGATGACTTCTCTGTCCGTAATACGTCCGGTAGTTCATCTCAATTTCGCAAGCACAGTTAATTGACTTGGTATTACAAATGGCCTACACAATAACAGTTAATAACTATCAGAAAACGCGATAATCCACACACTGAAACAGTAAACTCAAGATCTGCATTGGATGTATATTGCTTAGCGTGCAGTTGCTTGCTGTATGTTGAATTCAACTCTGTTTTCTTTATAAGCATGCATCAGCAAGACATATGACTCTGTTTTGAATCAGCCATTAACTACAGAAATCCAATTCGTTGCTTCGAGTAGCAGCGAAGGTTAGACCTAGAGTGTTAGTTATTCGTCTCAAAAGTCAGCTAACAGATTGTTGTCCAAAAATGACATTGTTACACTCACAATAGTTCTTTCGAAGAGTTAGTAGGGTAAGCGACCAAGTGTACTATGGACGAAAGTTGCCGCTGGTCGCAGCAAGAATATGGCATGCACTGTTCCATACAGTGTAGCGCACACAGCCTTGTGATCTCAGAAGCAGGTTTTGCATAGTGTTGTGCATGTGGTTTAGTTCCTCAGATTTTCGTCGAATCTGTATTAGATCTTCGTCATTAGGTTTCCAAAGGCATGGGTTTTTGGAATTCACCGTATTCTCGATAAAATATCAAGCACGAATGCGTTTCTATTTAGCATAGCTCATAAATGACACACGGATGCATAGCGCTTTTGAACAAGCGCAACTAGCAAGGCGATAACACACACCGGAACATATAGTCAACACACAAAACTCTTTACCAAATGCAGTTCGACTTGGTAATAACAAAAACGAAAGAATATGTTTTCTTCGGGTTCATTTGGTACTGACTGCTTAACCCTTAATATAGCCCAACCAGATATGTTGTTCCGGAGACCGCATTCATTTAGTTTAAGTCGTAAGGAACGATAAGGCTAGATCGATGGCCACTCAGTTGAACAATAACTGGTCCTTCGCAAAAGCCACGCGTCACCTGCAGCGAGTCACTCGCTTGTCTTGTCTGGTTTGTACTGTCCAACCTAATTTTTCCCTTCACAAGTGTGAGTGGTCACACCTGCGTTGCGGGTGATTCTGTTCATGGTCAGCTGTCAGTGGTTAGCAGATTCGAGCCCGATATGAATAAGAACACAGCTCCCGCTCTCGAGTCGCCGTGCCTCAGTGTAAATTTACTTACTATTCACTGTTGATCACCCACGTGAATATCACGTGAATATACTTCATTCCTCGACTGACCAATATCCGCGCATATCTGCCGTCCATCTGTACGTTATGGCTGGCTGATCAACATATTGTGAGTATCGAACATAGCTGGGGAAAAGTGAACAACACACTCAATATGAATTTTCATAAAAATGGCAATGTTTTTGTTACCCCCATTATCCCTGGTGCGACAACTTATCGGTAATCAGAACACTGAGATCCTAGAATATTTCTTCATGTTCAAATGAGAGTAATACTGATGAATGTGTAGTCCGCGAATTTTTAGTGGTTCAATCCATTGGCAGCGTGATATAAAAAGAGCAACCACTTAACTTCTACTTAACTGACTAGCAGTGACGGCATAGAGATAATAATTATCACCTTGGAATGTGACAAAGTCCAAATCATTATTCAAATCACACATCCTTAAACCTCTAAAAAACGTAATCTTTCATGTAATTTCCTCAGGCTCATTTGTGTACTTTAAACTTTCATATCGATTTTCAATTTTTAATCTTCGACAGACAGCCTACCGAAGTTTGTGGATCAGTGCTGAACTCAGAGAAATATTGACCGACTGAATGAGTCCAACAGTATAGTGACTTAGATTTTGAGTACATTGTACCTACAGTTTTAACCGTGACATAGCTATCTGAAAACATATTGCGTTGGCTAAGTAATCCTATTCAGCAAAACAGATCAGCTTCATCGTCTCTGATTGGAAATATAGCAGTTTACACAGCAGTTTTCTACATGATGTTCACTTTTTATTATACAATCCGCATGTCGTGTTAGAAGAAACCCACTGCTTTATAATGATATTTGTTTTAACTCTGCAAGATCTATCTTTCTGGTGAAGAACTGAACTGCATTCAACTGATATTACTGCTGTTCTAGAGGTTTGTATTTAGATAACTTGAACAGCACCCACAATTGATCGCAGCTGTCGCATTCCCATAGACTTTCCAGTCGGCCCCTTTCGAAAAGAAGCACTAGACTCGAGTTTCGCTCTCATAGAGCTTGTCAATTGTGCAAACCCTTGTATTAGCGAATGTGGTTGAAGGTTCAAATGTGATGATTCAGTCGTGGTTAATGTAAGGTCACCGGCGCAGTGGTTAACACGGTTGCTCAAGAAAGTGGGGTTGGAGTCCTAGTCCCAACTATGGCAAGAATATATACTACTGACGAGTTCCAACAAGAGTAACACTCTGGTTTAGTCCTTCTTTGTGAAAGGGGATGACTGGAACTCCTATGGGAATGCGAAAGGTGTGACCAAGTGTGACTGATGTTCAGTTTATACAGAAACGAAAATCCGTTACTATTCACCAGTTATACATCTATTTGCTGTTCTATAGTAGTAATCAAAGTGAACCCCAAATACGACGCTTTCTGTCTATTTGAGTTACCAGGATCTTTTACTTGAATGACAAGATGCAGTTAAATGCGAATACAATCCCATTTTTATCAGTTCAAATGAAAACCGGATTTCTTGTCACTGAAACCAAGTCGCTTCGAAACGAAGCAGAACAAAGCGACTGTCAAGACTTGAGCAAAAATCAACTGTACCGGATTCACGTGCAGCCGTTCGTCGTGTTGTGTATTTGCCTTCTCGGTGCTCTTGTCTGCCATGCAATTATAGTCCTTGGTCCTATACGGAAGTGGAAAGTACGGTGTTCAACATGTAGGTGTGTCATCCAGTAGGATCCCTCGATTACCACCACTTGCCAGACCGGGCCGTAATTTTGGTCCAGTCTGTTCTTAAAGTGCAATGCA
>LOND01028991.1:18366-29888 GCA_014220965.1 Paragonimus kellicotti
TTGAGTGTACATATCTCTGCATGAGATCGATTAAGGTTATTCATAAACCCCGGGACCTAATCATGTAATCAGTGTATCTTTATCGTTATGTTTGCTGCTTCTTACTTAGGCGCTGTCGGTTTTGAAGACACAATGATAGCACTCAAAATGTATCAAACCATCATGACTGGAAGAAGACTGTTCTTACTTCGGGAAGGGCATTGAAAAAATAGGTAAAACAGTCACTAGTGAATTAAAAATCCGCCTTGGCAACCGTACAAACTTTGTCTCTAAAATGCACTATACTGGACGCGTGCGTCAAGTGAGTGTTAGAGAAAACTCGCGGGCTATAACCAGATGTTGCCTTGAGAAGTACCTGATAGGTTTGCTCTGGCAGCTTGACAGTACGGTACGAGTTGGCTGTCATTGTGTGATCAGGCAGATGAAGTCAGCTAAACCGGGAGGTCCTTAATTCCGTTAGAACCACAGGTACATCGTTCAGTGAATGTGGAAGGAACTAGATTGTTGAATTCTTGCGAAAAGATCTGTGTTTACGAGGAATCGACGAATGATTTTGAAAGTCAGATGACTTTTTTGCATTGAGTAGGCATACAGCCGGCAATGCATCTTATTTTCGACAGAACAAATGTTGCCTAGAAAACGACTTGGGAAAAAATGCAGATTATTTGGCTGTTTCAATTATTGAACCATAGTTTCTACATGTAATATGTATTATTAGACCTACACGTCTTAAAAACGAGTACCAGTTTTGATTCGTTTTCGTTCTTCATCGCGTGAATGGACCACAAACGTGACAGAAAACATTAGGCGTCAATACGTAAACCAAAGGAAGTACTGGTTTCTCACGCTGACGTTATTTACCTGACATTCTGAATTTTACGGACTCATGGTCTTGTTTTCTCTTTCCGTGTTAATTTAATTCCCAGTCATCCAAATTTCGTTCTCCGTCTTGAGATAAAATCTGGTAAGTGTATGCCCATCTTGAGCATACTTATCACTAAATGGAACTTTGCGATGGTCAGTTGCCTATAAATCAATTTGGAGTGAGCATTCTCAAGTTTCGCATCCATTGCTGATAAACTTTATTTCACAGATTCGAAAGTGTCTACGCAACGGATTGGTCGGACAAAAAGGAAGAAGTTATCAAACGAAGCAATGAAAATCAAATGTTGGGAGTGAGTTGTAAGAAAAGGTCTTAAATAACACAGAACAAAAGAAGAAAACCAAAAGTGACCGACAGCGTCGTCAAGCAAAGAAATAACTCTCTACAAGTGTCTTTTAGTTCGTGTCAGAAATTGACATCAGGTTTGTATCATACTTGTTAAACAGTACATAGGCATATACTGTCGGAGAGTAGGAAATAGCTCTACATCAGCCATTACCGCCCAAGCAAGTTGCTTATCTTCAATGGCGTTTGCCTAGAGAGGTTGATTATTTCAGTGACGTAGGTTTGAGCATATTTTTCACTGATTACTTAAAGCTGTGTCAAAATGTTCACAGTTAAAAATGCATTGTAGAACCTCCGATTTCACGGATATTAGAACTTCCCTGGTCAACACGGTTGCCTCATGAAAGCGTGGCCGGAGTTCTAGTCCCGGCAGTGGCAAGGATATGCACTACTGACGAGCTCTAATGAGAGCGAAACTCGAGTCTAGTGCTTCTTTTCGAAAGGGGCCGACTGGAAAGTCTATGGGAATGCGACAGCTGCGATCAATTGTGGGTGATGTTCAACTTGAAATTGTGCTTTTCTGTTAGTGCATCTCACTTATCTCTATCTGTTCTATAACAACGCTGTCTTCTTTTGCTGGACGCAAAACGAAATAAGTACACTTCTTTGGAACCGTATGTCTAATTTTAGGTCTCAGTCAGCCTATAGCATGTACCGCACTTTGTTTTTCACGGCACTGTAAGCTGCATGTTTGCTGTTGCCCGTGATGAGATTGTAATTCTCACTAAACTCGGCTTAAGCGCTTCATATGCTACACAGTAGTTTTTTGAGCAAAGTATATTCAAGGGAAGCACCCAAAAAGATCCCTACTTAGCTAAGTCATTCTTTTCTGGTTGTTCGCTTATTATTTTTTGAGAATTAGTAGACTTTGTTCAGAAAACAAATACAAATACAAGTGGATAAAAAAGAAAATTCTGGAAAATCGTTGTGAACCTTAAGCAATCCTTCATTAATTTCCCCCTTGGATTCTATTAGTTTTTCTCTCAGTTACGTCATATATGACAATAATTCGCGTTACTGAGCTGCTCGTGAATACGAATGGACCTTAAAAATTACGTGTGACGATTCGTCACTCGTAACATGTACTTCACCAGAGTTTTTATCATTACGATACCCGTCTGGTTTTCTTGGTTATCCGATATTTCCTGCAAACAGGAAGTAAAATCATTTAAAACCTAGTTTATCGTGCATTATAATAGACATCAAATGTGCGTACTTACCTAACAATTAACGGTTGACATGTGAGCACCTGATATTTAAAACGCCGAATACTGGCTGCGTTAGAAGTCTGTGGTCCAGTTCACAAGCAATGCTCATACCCGGTTGCTTCAACTAGTTTCAGGAGACCGGCAAGTTCTTGAACCGCTTGCCTATGTTTACATTTCTACACGTACCTTGCTGTGAGCTGCCTGAGTTTTCCGTCAATGCTCATCAATGTCTGTTCCATTACAGAATGTTCAAAAGTTGTCTTGCTGAGTTCAGGATCAATGAGTATCATACACTGAGAAGATCTCGCCAAAGATCAACTTACTTATCTAATTACCTTCTTTCAAACATAATACACTGTATCCTGTATTATAAGGAGACTGTTCTAATTCTTGTAAAGAAAATGGTTTTCTTTCTCCCATAATGTAAGTTTCACTGAACGTTTCTTAGCCAATTTTTTTCCGTCATTTTCAATAAGTGCCGGATAGAACGGAACAGTGAATAAGTACATCTTAGAAGTGATGCAACGGATTTCATATACTGCGAAAAATCTGGGCTTTGGCTAGATTCGTGAAATATACAGAAACAACATGTCCAATTGTGGCAGATGTTCTACCAACAAAACTACGCCTAAAGTTGAGAAATTTCACATTCGAATATAACTACCTGTTCCACTTGTCAGGTCTTAAGGACTCTATCAAACGATCCAGCTTATCATCTGCCCAAACAAGACTTCCTGAACAGTGCTCGCCTGACTCCACCAACGGTAATTCTGAGCATGGAACTTGTGAAATGTGACCTATCTGAGCTCCTTATATGGCTTCGTAGTTCAGCTGGAAGAGCGCTTTCCACGTTCTAGCATAATGTTTCTGTCTCCGGTATGAAGCCAGCCGGAGTCCAGATTTCTCGCAACAGGTTCTGTCTAAATAGGTATAACGATTCGGACCTACTCCTACCTTCTCTGTCCTAGCTGTCAGCATTTGCTATTATCAACCAACCGCAAAATGATGGGAAATTTGGACAATGAAATTTATTCAATTGTGGGAGAGATATTGGAGCTCCACTTCACGGTACCGATAAGTTGTCACACATTTAACTGCAAAGGTTATGTGTTAGCTTCGTTCCAATAATTCGATGTTGTCTGGTTTGCGATTATACATACACGTACGCGCGAAATGCATGTGTGCGTGCTGTTTTCAGCATCAGATGCGCTGGATTGTGTGTATTTTTCCATAGGCATTTTACGTCATGGTCTAAATGAACCTACACATATCTTTTATAAGTAGATTCCGTTCAGAGGCGAATACGTTGAAGGTGACTGCTGACATTTGCTGAGAGGCTGGTTTCTTTAAAACAAAATATTAGTGAAAAATTTGAAGGAAATGGATTGAAACAGACCTAGTGTGGAAATGCTCCTTGTTCGAAAGAATCTTACTAGAACGACCAGAGTAAGCTTCTCACAGAAGATAAGCTGACAGTCTATTTACTGATTATCAACCTAATCCCGTTTCACGCTACTTTACAATCGAACACAGAGGTTCCGAAAAACCTTTCAAATTAACGTTTTTGGTTTCAGTGTTGTTATTGTAACATTAAGACTGCGCTTAACCCAGTAAGAAGTTTGTGCTCTTTGACAACAAGATCATTTATGTAATGCTATCGGAACATCTTGTTTACGGTATACCGCTGCGTCTCATCATACAGACAGGTAGAATCCGACAGAATTTGTCGGTTAGAAATAGATACTCCCGCTACAACACTAGCCCTCCAACAGTTTGGAGACAGTTTTGTTGCGGGAAGATTCTACCTGCTAGATCCCTTACCTAAACCTCTGAACTGATCATACTTTCATTTTTGTGAAACTTTATTTAACAAACGTCTAGTTTCAATAAAACATTGACACAGAGTAATGCCAATTAGGTATGTTATCTGTCGATGTAGATAGTAGGACATGATTCTGCAATCCTGCTCATCCAATATACCACAGAAATTCACAATTGAATCTACATTATTATTATAAGGCATTCAATTTGACCCGTGTATTCGACGAAAAAGAAACCACCTTCCTGTGATATCAAAGGTATATCTTTGGGCATTGTTTGTCAGAAGACTCACTTTGAAGTTCGTGTGTCACGCGTCCTCTTGTTGTACACACTTCCGTTATGTTAGTGCCTTCTCTCTCTGCCCTTATCAGTAGCCATTCCCAAACCACTCGACGATTCATGAAAATGAATCATTCTATCTTTCAGTAGTTCAACTTGGAATAATTTTATAATGTCTTCCTTATGGTTGCCTCTAACATATTCTACTCAAAATCATGTTTTCACGGCAGTGAACATAAATCTTTCACAGATAACTGAAGGCTACCATTCTTGACTACCATTTGTACGCAAAAAAATTCGCCGGCATATTTGGGTGTAACAGTTAATCGGAAAAGACAAGGCATTGCTTTTTTATATCTGCCATAAAGCGTATATTGTGACATGGGGGAGTCTGTGATAACTTAGCCTCTTCAAGACCAACTCCGTGATTGTCCAACTGTGTTGGCCACTCGGCTGATGTTCCAGCATATCTTCACAACTTGGCTTTTTCATTCAGCGAATGTGCAGATGTTTGCAGATTGACGTAATTTAAACCCATGGACTGGTCACTTCAGCGGTTTTCCTGATCAAGATGTCAGAAACGACAAGGCTGAAAGTAACTTTTCACTGTTGCCAAGTATAATTGCTCCGGTTACCAGAGTCTTGAAATGGGGCACTGCAGCAAGATTGTCTTTAAAACAGTTAGTAGTCTTATAGTTTTGTTGCGGGATGCGCTTGGAACTACGGAAATTAGAAATGCTACATCGCTCCGCTGGACGCGTTGTATGACGCGCTAGCATATTGGTTTACGCAACTTTCTAAATGACCCTGCAACTAGCCACTCCCGCATAGCTACAGTGGTGCGTTTCCAGTCACAATAACCGTGGAAAGACTGAGTGTGGACTGGTGTCGCTTTCATGATGGGTTCGTGTGAATGGTTATTAGGATAATGCTTTCAGTTAAATCATTTGAAACTCGAAATACCCGGCGAGTTCTTAAAAAATTTGTTACTAGTCTGCGTACTGGGCGTATAATGTCAGTTTGATGAAGAAATTTATACGCAAAAAATGGCAACACAATGGGCTTGTTGCCAAGCTAACGTGTTTTCCTGAAATGACTCGAAAACTGTGGTATATACGGATATCTTTTAATACAAGTGTCAATACAACCCCAGAATGGTTTAACAGTAAGGCTTGTCCTAATAAACGATTAGGTTGCCTCTGCAACCCCAGTCAACAAAAGAAGTCCTGTGTTTTCTACCGCTCAAAATATATGTCAACTTTTCAGCAGTCGCACTTCCAGCAGTTGCACTTACATCGGTAGAACAGTAAGGACGCCAGAAACCAAGGTCAAGGAGCCGTATATCTTACAATGGCTTTAAGATGGATTCACTCACCCGCTGATGCGTAACACTTAGCGAGGATGAAACGCCGCAAGACACTTATGAACATAGGTCACAGAGTCAACATCGCCTCCTCGTTCAGAGTCCAGATTAACACTCACAATTCGAAAATTCCTAAGAATTTCTCAGCATTGTTGGTCAGCCGTCAACAGCCTGTTCTATGTGCACAAAGGCTGTTAATCTTGGTTTGCAGTGGGTATAACGGTGACTGTCATTCACGGTCTAACCAGATTCGCAATTCCAAACATTTTAGTTGTCTTGTTGTTTTGTCTTCAAGCTAGTCACATGTTAATTATTGACGACAGTCTGTAAAATGAATTCATATATTAATGTATGTTTGCTGACTATGTTATCTTGATACTATCACCATTTCAAGTGCATCTTAACTACGCGGAAAATTCATAGAGGGAAACAGTCTAAGCATATGGTCTTTAGAAAAGCGGCTTTGGTGGTAAAGCTCGAATGCACGAGAAACCCTATTATGTCAAACACTTGTTATAGTTGTCTTTTTAGGGGGTAGGGTGAAAAACTGATTTAACTGCAGCCACAGGATGTGTATAGACTGCGACCTCAGTTTTATGAGTAGTCTATATATCAAATATACTGACAATATCAAACATCTTTTTATACGCAAAACTCAGTAAATTCAGCAGAGTTTGGTTTTATGAGCCAAAACTGAGAATGCCGTAGCGACTGTTTGTTCGGAAAAGCAACACATGAACTACACGTTGAAAACACGACAACATACAAACACATTCATCTGCACATAACATTGAAACAAGGAAGTTACATCTGGCGAATCTCATTTCCCGTATGGATAGAGAACCATTTCATGTCAAACAGCACTGCATTTTTTATTGATTTTCGTCGCCCCCGTTACTTCAAGTTTCAATTGCATGCTCATGCCTCACTACTAAGCAGTAGTAGCATCAGATAGATTGAATGAAAATCGTTCATGCTCTGTAATCACAATAGTGTTGTAGTCTTGCGGCTGTTTGAGATTTGGTTTCGTATTGTATATCACGACAGAAAAAGGATTGAGTTTGATCTAAGAAGTTCGTGTGCTGTTTTACTTGACATGAGACATCTTTTAATCGCCATAGCAGAAATGCACTTGTGACAAGAGGGTTTCATAATATTCTTAGGAATGAAATTTGGAGTTTCTGTCAACTTATAGTTGTCTGTATATAGTTCTAGACAGAGAAAATCTGGGTAACAACGGAACGTATTAGTTTTCTGCATGTCTACAGTAGAAGACTGGAGCGGATGGAATTTCAGGTGGTTGGGTCTAAATTTGGTGACAGATTGCAACATCACATTCGTTGCTCTGTTTTATAGTGAAAAGGATGGAGCCTAAAATATTTAGACTGTCAAAAGTTCATAAACCATTTGGCTTCATTCGATATCTGGTTCGATATTGCACCATAAGCGCCACCAAGCATCGGCTGTCAAGACTGCTAAGAAAAACAACAGATTGTTCTGTAGACAATTCAACAGACAACGTTGAGTTTTCATAATCTCTGTTCATCAGCACTTCCTAGTTTTCTCTAGACTTTCTTAGATCCGTGAAGTTTCCTGGCTTGTAGGTAATAATTTCAGATATACTAGATGAAAAGCTGGTGTGTGACTTGCGGCATGCATCTAGGGGATGGCAAAATTGTTTGGCGTGGCTTCGTAGTCAGCTTGGCTGAGCGCTTCCTGCGTCTGCTGATGATCTGCTTCACCTGTAGCTGGTTTGAAAAGAGTCGAGACCCAGGTTTTCTGCAATTAGATCTCTTCTAACTTTCCAGTTTGTCAATTTGGTTGTGGACCTAAAAGCGAGATCTACAACGATGCTTTGACTGAATGTACAATCCTTCTTGCAAAGTGTTTCGGTAATAGTAGATATATTCGGATTAGGCCCAAACACGGTGTAGTCATGAGATCCTTCTTTACCCTCAGTGAATCAAAACACTGAATCATGGAATGTTCACATTCAGTAGGTTATATATAGATGCAGCCATTTGGCAAATGTATTGCGACAACCTGCGAGACCCTCATGCTTGCAGATTCACGTACTGGTACACCACCCACGTTAGCCCTGCTCAAACGAAGCGGACTAGACAGCACACGATCTGTACCTGCACTTTTGTGTAAGCTGACTAGCTTCTCGGTATTTGTCAACCAAATGTTAATCTCTGTCGGATAGTATGTATACCACAGTAGAAGATTGTTGATTTGGGGGAACACTGAAGGTCAGAAGGTGGTCAAGTGGGAATTAGTGGTTGGACTAATGAGAGATAATCATCAAAAGACACCTAAACAGTGATTGATGAGAAGCCAGTAAAAACAAGCTAGTTTGCTCCACTCAAAGTGTGATTGGATACTTCATCAGCAAATCCGAGTGAGAACAATATACTTCGGTTGAACTCTACGTATTCGAACTTTTCGAACTGAGAGAAGGCTTTTGTTGGGGGAGGGGGTTGCTTTCCTGATAGTTTGTACGTGAACGGTTTTCGCAAATCTCTACCTGGACTCGTTACATACAAAATTCTTGACTACTCCTGTGCACTAGTCAGTTCCTTAGATAAATCCTTTCAGACTGATAATTATGAGTTCGATTAAACATTAGTGACAGTGGCATACCCAACAACCAGGTAACAACGTTTCTTCTGGCTGGAACTATAGGTTTATTGATTCACTATTGTCTGACGTAGACTTCAAAATACTTAGCTCACTAGAGCAGTAATTGCACTTTATTTTGAGCTTCGGACGAGCACATGAATTGTTGTTCGGCTCACACAAGTACTTAATGTTAGAAGGCCAAATTTATCTAAAGACACGTACCGACTGTCTTAACAAACTAAGCTTAGACCTTCGAGAAAACGTGAAGATTTACAGGATCTTGATGAGGCCTAACTCCCTGATGAGGTTTTCTACCAGTGAAGGTAAATGGGTATAAATTGAACACCACCCAAAACTGTTTACACCTGTCGCATACCCATAAGCCCTCCAGCCGGCCCCTTTCGAAATATGAACACAAGACTCGAGTTTCGCTCTTGTTAGAGCTCGTCAATTGTGTGCATCTTTGCATTAACGAATGTGGCTGAGAGTTGACATGTGATAACTCAATCGTGCCTGATGTGTGGTCAAGGTTGTAGTGTCTCAGGAAAGTGTGGCCGGAGTTCTAGTCCCGGCAGTGGCAAGGATATGCACTACTGACGAGCTCTAATGAGAGCGAAACTCGAGTCTAGTGCTTCTTTTCGAAAGGGGCCGACTGGAAAGTCTATGGGAATGTGACAGCTGCGATCAATTGTGGGTGATGTTCAATCTGTATGAAACCAAAATCCCCTACTACTCATCAATGATTAAAGTGAAGACATATAACTGGCATTTGCAAAATAACTAACGACTTGATAACAACAGATAGATGCAGATTCGGTAACTTGCCTGCGGCATTTCGTCATCATATTCATTTTCCTCTGCATACCTTCGCAAATCATCCGCACTAATTTCAAATGTATGATTTTTATCAATTTGGAAAAACGTGTCCACAAGGCTCTCCATATTTGAGCGCTGACTAGCAAGTATTATGCGAATAGCTGCAAAAGTTGACTCATACGAACTATAGTGCTGTCACTTGCATTGTGTTTTCTACAACTAGTTCTTACACGCACGCTAGTGACACGTGTATTCTGATCGATCGGTTGTGCTTACTCAACCAACGAATTAAGGCAGTAGGTAGAGAGATGACAGGGACCACATCCGTTCAGCTCAGGACATGCCCACGTGCATGTGATGGTTTGATGATCGGCTCTGTTATTAATTCAGTATGTTACACTCTCATTTCGATCGATTGCTAACGTGTAACTTTTACTTAGAAATCTATGAATTTGTATTTACTTATGTTTAATTTTTCCCACTTGTGAATTCAATCAATGGAATGAAATGTTTTTAGTGGCCTAATTCATAAGTAACCGTATGTCACCTAAGAGAGTTTTGCATTCTGCTTCATTAGAAATTCATAACTACCGTTAGATTTGGTCAAATCGCTTCAGAGTTTGGTTTTATGAGCCAAAACTGAGAATGCCGTAGCGACTGTTTGTTCGGAAAAGCAACACATGAACTACACGTTGAAAACACGACAACATACAAACACATTCATCTGCACATAACATTGAAACAAGGAAGTTACATCTGGCGAATCTCATTTCCCGTATGGATAGAGAACCATTTCATGTCAAACAGCACTGCATTTTTTATTGATTTTCGTCGCCCCCGTTACTTCAAGTTTCAATTGCATGCTCATGCCTCACTACTAAGCAGTAGCATCAGTAATATGATGAAATCGTTCATCCTGACTACAATAGTGTTAGTCTTGCGGCTGTTGAGATTGTTCGATTGTTATCACGACAAAAAGGATATGAGTAGTTATGTAAAAGTCGTGTTCTGTTTTTCTCACATGAGACATCTTTTATCGCATAGCAGAAATGCACTGTGACAAGAGTCAATAATTTTAGGATGAATTTGGAGTTTCTTCAACCTAAGTCTGTCTGATAATTCTAGACAAAGAAAATCTGGTAACAACGGAACGTTAGTTTCTGCATGTCTAACCAGAGAAACTGAGCGGATGGAATTTCAGGTGGTTGGGTCTAAATTTGGTGACAGATTGCAACATCACATTCGTTGCTCTGTTTTATAGTGAAAAGGATGGAGCCTAAAATATTTAGACTGTCAAATGTTCATAAACCATTTGGCTTCATTCGATATCTGGTTCGATATTGCACCATAAGGCCACAAGACGTGCTGTCAAACTGCTAAGACAAACAACAGATTTTCGTAGACAATTCATACGACAACGTTGAGTTTTTCATAATTTGTTCATCAGACTTCCTAGTTTCTTAGACTTCTAGATGTGAAGTTTCCTGGCTTTAGTAAATTCCAGATAATACAGGAAGCTGGGTGTGTGACTGGGCCTGACTAGGGGATTGCAAAATTTTTGGCGTGGCTTCGTAGCTCAGCTGGCTGAGCGCTTACTGCGTCTGGATATCTTGTTCCTGTAGCTGGTTTGAAAAGAGTCGAGACCCAGGTTTCTGCAATTAGATCTCTTCTAACTTTCCAGTTTGTCAATTTGGTTGTGGACCTAAAAGCGAGATCTACAACGATGCTTTGACTGAATGTACAATCCTTCTTGCAAGTGTTTCGGTAATAGAGATAATCGATTAGGCACACGGTGTAGTCATGAGATCCTTCTTTACCTCAGTGAATCAAAACACTGAATCATGGAATGTTCACATTCAGTAGGTTATGTATAGATGCAGCCATTTTGCAAAGATATTGGGTGTTCAATCTGTATAAAAACAAAAATTCCTTACTACTCATCAGTAATCAACAAATTGATGCTTTCTGTGATTTCAACTTGGAGAGAAGTCCTAGTCGAGGGGTCATCGATTGGAGTTAACAGACAGTAACTGTGTCTCCTCTCGAGACGATCGGGCAACCTGATCATTACTCACAAGCGAAAGTGGTTGAGCGTTCACATATGATAATTCGGTCGTGCCTAATGTGAAGTCAATGGCTCAGTGGTCAACATGGTTGTCTCATGAAAGTGTGTTCGGAGTTCTAA
>LOND01028992.1:0-17872 GCA_014220965.1 Paragonimus kellicotti
CCGTCTGGAAGAACTGCTACTGTGTGATAATGAAGTGCGTTTCTTTCCGATCTGTCTGATAGTCACCTTTTACACGAACGAACTGAAAAGTTCTCTTTCCTGATCTGCGAGACTGTTTGCTGTTGATTTGCGCTAAGCAGTTTCCCGTCCAAATTTGACAATTTAACTGCGATCAATATCAAACCGACTCACCCTGTTTCAGTGCTATGTTTATTATTTTGACACGGTTCCTGCGTAGGGCCTGCCATTAGGGTTTCGGATATTTGTTGTGATCAATGCAGTCAGTGATAAATCTAACTGATGCCATCGTCCCTGCATCAGGTAAACACTGATGGAGCCTCACAGCTGTCCGTCGCGGGCTAGGTAACCCAATAAATACCGTCCGTATCGGTATCAAGTTACTACACCCAGTACCATGTGATCAAAAGCAGTTTGGTGAGGCGTTCAGTCTAGCATGGCCTCAAATTCACCGGAATGATGGTCAACTTGTGCGAGTAAAATCATGGCAAACGTGACGTAATGGACCAATCAAACCATTGCTAACTGGTGACTCTCTGACTACTTTTTTCTTTGCTAAATCCGCTCGATATCCCGATTTAATTCCACTACCTCGCTATATAACTGTACCGGCCTGAAGATGAAAAATCAAAAATGTATGTCTCCCCATAGGTCTTCATTCTGATTTCGCTATTTTCTACCAAAACGAGGTAGAAGTTCCGGCACAAGCCTTACTGAACAAGTCATCAGTAGCAACTGTTAGTGATCAACACCGTGTTATCAGTGGTTCTTTCACATCATCCATCTTCTCAAAACCAGCTGTAGTTTCGGGACGAATTTTCGGAAGTTATTTGCAGATTTCGGAATCATAATGATGACATGCTAATCGTTTAGAACATGATGATGATTCAGTTGTTACAAACAAGCCGTATGGAGGTCCGGTTTACTCGATGGTATTTTAATGCGCTGACAACGAGCCAATCGTTCTGTGGGTATTGAGATCAATAAGCGTGTCCCAATGCGATCGTCAACTGCAACGGCATTTCCAATTACACCAGCTATATCGCGCAAAACTTAAATCCGTCGTCTCAGTCACTAAGGCAAGCAAAACAATCCGGGAATTCAAGTGTAATGATAATCAGCGGGCCACAAACTTGCAAACAATATGGATAGGTTGAATTCAACATACCTAGACAATATGCCGTGAAGAAATGATTTATCCAGTTCAAAAAACCGTGTTCCGTGAGTACCTCACAACGCTTACGGCGTAAGATGATACATAATAATTTCGCCGAACTTTGTCAAACAACTTCATCCGCATTTAACGGCCAAAATACTGCTGTTGTTCAGAAATTCGGATAGTCAAAGACCCATCCTGATAGAGTGATTTTTAACATATATCTTCCATTAGGAGCCAGTTAACAACCGGTATGACTGAGTCATAAGTTGGTCGACTAACTGGCATATGTTGCGTTATTTTTACCGTCCGTGCATTTCAAATGCACTGATCCACCAAGGCGGTTTATTCAGTTGATGGAATCCAGTCAGACAGTTCGTACGTGATGTGCCGTGCCACAAACGTGAGTGGTATCTCATACGCGTACGTATCTCCTTGCGTGCACCTCGGCACATCCACGATGTGGTGCAGCAAGCATACATTATATGTGGCTTAGTTCCTTTAAATAATGTCTTATTCTCCATCCCAATGACTGAACCAAAATCATAGTCGGCCTTAGATACACATGCGGCGCAATGTTGTACGATGTCTGGTTCACTAAGTAACTAATCAGCAACGGGGCTCGTAGAGCAGGAAGGAGAGATTATGGAGGCAAAGGACAGCGACCACGGGCTAACTGGCCTCATTCCGTGTGCGTGTGTGGGGAAATGATTCAGTCAGTCGGTCGACTAAGATCCAGGTGAGGTACCAATCGTAATTCTGACGCAGCATGAGAAGGATCAGTCAGCTGGCAAATTCTACGTGACAACCAGAATCCTAAGAAAACTGTTTGGGGTACTTAATATGTTAATATGTTAATATGCTAATATGGTAATGCGCTAATATACTTATCGTTATGCAGTAGTTGGAAACGTGATTGCCAGCATTGTCGTGTGGTTTTCAATGAATAGAATTAGTTGCTCACGGTCAACTTGAGATAGCTTAACTGGTGTAACAACAAAAGAGCAATCGGAACGCCAGGACAATAGGTTTTTGAAAATTAAACTTCATTTTTCAATTTTGGGCGTTTCAACTATGCCCGTTTACTTGATGAGAGCAGATGTATATAGGCAAACATGTTTTTGATAATTCGTCTTCATGCCGGTACAGTTATATAGCGAGGTAGTGGAATTAAATCGGGATATCGAGCGGATTTAGCAAAGAAAAAAGTAGTCAGAGGTCACCAGTTAGCAATGGTTTGATTGGTCCATTACGTCACGATTTGCCATCGATTTTACTTGCACAAGTTGACCATCATTCCGGTGAATTTGAGGCCATGCTAGACTGAACGCCTCACCAAACTGCTTTTGATCACATGGTACTGGGTGTAGTAACTTGATACCGATACGGACGGTATTTATTGGGTTACCTAGCCCGCGACGGATCAGTTGTGAGGCTGAAACAGCTTTCCCCAGTCATTCACTTCCAAGCAGATGAACGGCCTGCGTTCCTCCATGCCTCAGTCGTCGTGAGTGGTTTTTCTAGATTCGTTATGAAAGCCGACTTGATTTCGATCAATAAACTGCTCCACAGGTTAGGTTGTGGAATCACGGATGCGTAGATTGACAGTTTGACTTTTACAAACTCAGGAGTGTTTGGGATGTGGTGAACTAGTTACGGAGTTCAACTGTGGCAGAGAACCTCCTAACTGCGTCGTTGAGTCTACGTGTCAGCACTTCTGCGGCGTTGTCATTTTTGTACAGCACCCAAATGGTCATAGACTTTTGTTTTATATCCTGCACCTCAGATTTAGATGGCGTTCTGATCAAGCTTCTAGTTATATACCGTGCCGGTTACTGGTTACCCCGGAGTAAGTTCATTGTGAATTCAATCTCATTATCCGGCATATTCGCTGTACGAATCCAATTTGTTTTATCAGTCGGGCAACGCATCGGAATGTTCATTTGTTTCGAAGGTACAAAACTGTGAAAATTCGTGTACTGATTTGTCCAGGTATCCTTTCGGTAAATCCTGTGCTGAATAGTGTTGTCTGTTCTTTGGCGTAAATGGACCTTATGGACGAATACTTGACTTTAATTCCGGTCGTCAAACGTAGGCTTAATTGGCTGATGGGCGCGACCGACCTTATCGAGTGTTTTACAAAGATCAGAATCAGAGCTGGCGATGATAAATATAACATTCAAGTGTCAACGGTGCTGATTGAAGTGGCTGATGGTGGATTAAAGCATGAGGTGTTTAAGCATTCCAGTAAATGTATCGGACATGAGAGGTCCGATCAAGGATGTAACTATCACGCCATGTGTCTGTCGATACAGCATACTGTTAAATAACAGTCGTGCATCGAAAAAGCATAGCAACAGAAGCTCCTTCAATTCCACAACCTACATCTCAATATCGAGTCCGGTGCGCGATACGTGATGGCAGACAAAGTACTGTTTCTAACGACGGTAAGTTCGTGAATAAAGCCATCATGTCCAGTGAGAGAGAGTTCTGTGAATTCATGTGAATGTCCCGTATGCACTTGACGAGTTCAAACGTACCATGTAGACAAAGCAGGACAGTCGCGCTTCGAACGGGCTCAAGCAGCTTCACTGGCCACATCAATGTTGATGGTAAAGCGAGTTCATCACACCAACTAACGGACGAACTGACACAACAGGCTTATGGACTTTTGGTGGTCCATAGGGTTGCAGTGTAGTAGAACACTGTGCACATAATTCGCGATGGTTACCGATCACTGGTCTCTTAATGACCTGAGTCATCCGGTTATTGGATATTCACTGATGACTCATGAAAACTTACGCTGGTCTGCAAGAATAATAAACACTTTCCTGACATAGTTGCTTCTGCTCATGATGACATGTCTAGCGCCTTAACTTGAATTCTGTTGAACCTCCTTTAACATGTCCATTTTTTTCCAAGCTAAGGCCCTCCCAGTCTCTATGCCCTTTTACACCATAGCTAGCAGCAGTTAACAAGTGTATTCATCACTAACTTAAGGTCATTTATTGAATGCGAGGTTGCAGCTAACTTCAGACCAATAAGATTCTCAAAATGCATCTCAAGTTTTAAAAGCTTATTTCAGCTTTATGGGCAGCAAAACTTGGAACCACAAGAAGATGCCTCAGTTGTGGTGTGGTCAAGTAGTAACTCGGAAACATCGTCCTTGCGTCAATCTGATTGACTTACACATTCTGCTTTCCGTCTGGAAGAACTGCTACTGTGTGATAATGAAGTGCGTTTCTTTCCGATCTGTCTGATAGTCACCTTTTACACGAACGAACTGAAAAGTTCTCTTTCCTGATCTGCGAGACTGTTTGCTGTTGATTTGCGCTAAGCAGTTTCCCGTCCAAATTTGACAATTTAACTGCGATCAATATCAAACCGACTCACCCTGTTTCAGTGCTATGTTTATTATTTTGACACGGTTCCTGCGTAGGGCCTGCCATTAGGGTTTCGGATATTTGTTGTGATCAATGCAGTCAGTGATAAATCTAACTGATGCCATCGTCCCTGCATCAGGTAAACACTGATGGAGCCTCACAGCTGATCCGTCGCGGGCTAGGTAACCCAATAAATACCGTCCGTATCGGTATCAAGTTACTACACCCAGTACCATGTGATCAAAAGCAGTTTGGTGAGGCGTTCAGTCTAGCATGGCCTCAAATTCACCGGAATGATGGTCAACTTGTGCGAGTAAAATCAATGGCAAAGCGTGACGTAATGGACCAATCAAACCATTGCTAACTGGTGACTCTCTGACTACCTTTTTTCTTTGCTAAATCCGCTCGATATCCCGATTTAATTCCACTACCTCGCTATATAACTGTACCGGCCTGAAGATGAAAATCCAAAAATGTATGTCTCCCCATAGGTCTTCATTCTGATTTCGCTATTTTCTACCAAAACGAGGTAGAAGTTCCGGCACAAGCCTTACTGAACAAGTCATCAGTAGCAACTGTTAGTGATCAACACCGTGTTATCAGTGGTTCTTTCACATCATCCATCTTCTCAAAACCAGCTGTAGTTTCGGGACGAATTTTCGGAAGTTATTTGCAGATTTCGGAATCATAATGATGACATGCTAATCGTTTAGAACATGATGATGATTCAGTTGTTACAACAAGCCGTAGGTCCGGTTTACTGGATGGTAGGTTTGAAGTATCTCAAGGTACCAGAAATGGCTTTACTGGAACCCCATTAATAGTTAGGAGCACATGAAGTTTCTAACAAAGTATCGTTGTCAGGTTAATTACAACACACGCATCTCGATAATTGTTCAGAAAGTAAAATGCTTGTCACTTTCAACCTGCCCAACCCAAAAACTAGTTTTGTTAGCTTCGGAAGACGTTTTATGTAAGAGGATCTCTGTACTGATAGTACAAATTGAGTTATTATGAGAAAAAAGTTTTATCGCTAAATACGTTTCTCCAAGTATCCGTGTTTTCAAGTTGTCTGATAATGAGATGCACTGAAGAACCTCTTCCAAGCTGAAGTATATATGTTCAAGAAGTACATTTTGGAATACAACTGGAATACTGCGTGTCTCGTTATTCTCAAACTGGGCATCCAGGATTGGACAGGAGTAAACTAACCAGATTAACTGTAGCATGAAGACAAAAGGTTTATTGTGGGTTGCAGGCATTGACCAAATCATGCCAATAGATATTAACTATAATCCATATTGTCTCAAAATTATTGACCATGGGTATCCCTTATTCTCCGATTGAAAGGGAGTGTGAAAGTAACTCATCACGCAGGTACAGCGCACAACGTCACTGTTGATCTACTGCTTCATTGAGACGTAGTATTTACTGTACATTCTTCCTGTGTTGTGATACAGTCAACAATGGGGTCCACCAAATGATCGCAAATTTCCCTTTCAGAAGGTCCCTTTCTTACTGGCTGACTAGACGAGCTGATCACCTTGAGTCTGTCAGAGAAGTTTGTAGTTGGATGTCTGAAACCTCAATCGTCAGTCATTCTTGCCAAGTGCCTTGGTCAACCTCCAAACGATGAGCCTGTTCGCGTATACGTTTAACACAGATTGTGATTTGAATCAAGCTCCAGTGCCATTGATGACCTGTTGTGTCAAAAATGTCTCTATATGGGCGTCAAGTTCAGTCTTCAGGTTGACAGTCACCCCGGTTTAGCAAGCATCACAGTCCATGGCCAGACTCTTGAGGTCATCGTCATTTATTGATTACCAGCACATCTGCCTCGCAAAAGAAATCAAACGCCGGATTCCAAGTGACATTTATGAAAATTATTTGAAATCAGATGGAATAACCAATTGATCTTCTTAGTACGTTACAACGTTTGTATGGATCAGTAGCTCTTACCAGGCTTAATGGAAACGGGGAAGTTTCCTGTTTGCTTGTAATTACCATCTATCCCTGAATACCGATACCGATTTCCGACTATACCAGATGCCAGATGCGCTGTTGTAGTTCCTTTCAGGATACGGGATTATACTAAAAGATGAAATGGACGAATTTAGGGGCAAAAACTCGCCTCAAAATGTCGACCTGGTAATGATTTTTAGGAAGGAACCCTGATGGCATTCAGGCGGTCTTCAAGGGAATTGATCCGAACGTTAGAAGGTGTCGTAAGTAAGCAATGGCAGAATCCATTTTGCTAAATTTCATTATTGTACAATGCGTACATGAAATGCTTTAATTCAACTGTAATGATTGTACCTCTGCACGATCTAGAGTTCGGCGGACTAAGTACGCCTCAAATCTCTCCAAAGTTTTGCCGTCACTCTTCATTGCAATCCCTTTTCGATTGATACATGTAGACGAATAAGCACAAGCGCTTGTATCTCCTTCTGATCGAAGGTGTCACGGACCAAGTCTCTGCAACCATAGTGTAGAATCCTGTGTTCCCAAATGATCAGTTCACCTTCGACTTCTAAGATTGTTGGAGTCACAATATTTCTATCCGCTCTGCAGAAATAGTAACAAGATCAACTGACAAAGTTTATACCGTATCATCTTTGGCTTTTTTGCAACAACAGTGTTCAGCGTCAAGGAAACATCCAACTATGTGAGAGCTTTCAATCCCATAATCTCTGGACTGGTCTGGGATGTGGGAAAGCATCTGTAGTGTGGATTCATCAACCAGTTTCAAACGATGAGGATACCCCAAGGATACTGAACCTCATTCGCCCACCACATTTTTGTTGATCCATAGAATTTAGGAGTGTCCTTAGAATAATGGACCTGATGCTGTTCGTATCAACTATGGACTCAGGTATGAGGAGCCGATGAATGAATTATTTTATGATCTTCAATGCATAGATTTCACTGAACCCGTGCTACGATTTGCGCTTCTGCACCCAGTTAGGACAATTTCGGTATTGTTACGGACGCTGTTAAGGTGGACAGCTGTTGCTGCGAGCGTGACAACTGAAATTTCAAAGGCATGTGAATCGGAAATGTATTCAGCCGCATGATGGATAGTGATTAATTGACTCCGTAGCGGTATTATTGGCAAGGGGTTCTACTTCTTTTCAAACAAGGTGTTTTGAAAAATGGTCCCACAAAATTACTCAACACACTGACTTATGGTTGCCGCCACCCTGTATTTCTTCTGTTTGCAAATTTCAGGGACATCTAGCAATGACAAAGCTTACTTCATCAAAAACTTCCACCACAACTCTGTGTTTTTATTACCCTCACTCCTTCATTTTCTCATGCTGTCTTCCAGTATATAACTGAAAAGTTGGTGAGTACCTAGCTTTCATAGCTTGCAGGATTTGTGTATGGCCTCATATCAAAGCAGTAAATTTTACAGATTATATTACTTAGACATTCATCCGTTATATTTACTTTGATACAAACTTCATCAATTCCGTACGAGGAAGTACGGATGGAGACCATGGGAATGCAAGGTTTTCTAACAGGAAATTCCGGGTTTGTGAATAGGCGGATTGGCTGCACAGTTTTGTGGGCACCCGGTTTCTGTATCACATTTAAAACGTTCGACCCACTGATCACTTCCACTAGTGTTGTTGTGTAGGTTCAATTGTTCTGTCGTGTACATCTCCTCATCACTGTCAAGTTTCGCCAAGTGAACTTTGAAATACGACCACGCTAGAAAGTGTCCAATTACATGTAATGGCACACTGTTCAATTTCGTTACCGTTATTTATATTGTTGTGAACCCTCACTCAACGTCACAGCTGGTTGCGTTTCGTTCTTACATTAGTGTCTAATGCCAAGGTTTTTGGTAATAACCAAACCCGTCTTTTATTAGTACGTGATCGTATTAATCATTGTGTTCATATTTACTTCATAGCACTTAAACTGCTTGAGTGAAACGTCATGTCCCCTTGGAGCTGTTCATCCTCCGCATTTCCCCTCACTTCATCTGGGCTCTTCGGGTCGTTGGTGTTTACTTTCTATCCAAGAGATTCTCAGATAAAATATCCGAGGAGTTTGCTTCGATGATCCAAAAAGCCGTTTATACAACCCGCTTTCGGTCATGCGCTGCTGCTAATCGGTAACTGACCGCAAGCTTTCAATACCTCAGAAAATAGTCAGAAAATAGTCGACCAGCGCCAAACCGTTTCAACAGTTATAAAGACTACTTTTAATCTTGCATAGCGTTTTTCTGTTGCTCTCTAGGTCACGCGTTTACTAATCTTTCCTGTAGGATTGAAAGTAATGTTGCTTCCAAACTTGAACAAGATTGGTCATACAGTTTGAAAACTGTAGGTCAATGAATCTGTTTTTATTCTGTGCGATTTCATGGCGCGACTTACTCCCCCTCCCCTACAAAGGCTACTGAACTGAGCAATAAAGGGTCGAATAACATCCTTAACTTTAACTTCACTCTCTGATGTACGCTTAACGTGATCGAGCATGTGATCACCCTTGGAATCTGTAGGAGCCGGTAAGTGTGGTCATAGGCTGTACGGATATCTTTTTGCTGCTCAATATCAGCATCTTGTACTGCAATAGCAAATTAGGTAATGGACACCCGAATTTGGCACAAAATATCGGTAGCAGCCCTTCGCTATGCAAAATTATCGATTTTGTGGCTATTTCAGTAAATCAGGTAGTGACCAGATAAGGTTGCTAGTGACAGATTCAAAGGGATTCTTGCATGATTCCAGCGTCCGTTCATATCCAAATTAAAATTACTATCAGTAACTGTATCCTACTTGCACCACGTCCGAAAATTCCTGAAGATAAGTGAGGTGTGCGTAAGTGGTGTGTCAGAATTGGTAATTTATAAGTACCCAATCTGCAGCCGGACTCAGATCTTTTACATATCCAGTCACTAATAAAACTTCTTTGTCAGAGATGATTTCGGTGAAGTCCAAAGTGAGGTGTCTGGAAAAACTTGCTCGAGCAGTCAATTGCCTGAAATATTTGTTGAATTTCATATGGCACACTGGGGTGGGTGGTAACTGAGATCAAATGTACCATTCCAGAAATAGTGCGTTTGATAATGCTGTTTCTGTTGCTGTTTTCACTTTGGCCAAAATTAAGATCTTTCTAACCCTCTTATTGATCCATTGTTAAGAAAGCCATTGGAAGAGCAAAGCAAACGAATAAAGTGATCATAAAAACGACACTTATTTACGTAACTTTCCATAAGTACACCACAGACTTTTCCCGGACCACATAAATGGTTGGAAGAAAGCTCACTGGAACAATGTGGTTGTGTTTTCTGTTGTTGTTGTTGTTGTTGTTATTGTGCATTGTCAAACCAAATGATCAAGTCGATGACCACTGACTTCTTTGCATCCAAACACACGAGCAGAAGAAACGGATGAGAAAGAAGCCTAGCATGGTTTCATTTGAAAACAGGATCAGATCCGGTATTTATACTATTGACAACATACTTAAAGTGTATCATGACACACGTTGCGCACGTCGGAATGCTATTAACAAGCTGTAAAAACAATGTTCACTGGGCAGAAGTTAACAAAGACCCACAGAAACGAAAAGAGAGAATGACACAAAGACAGTTAAACTTCCAATATATAATAGTATACCAGCCAGTGTTCTGAATGGACAAAAGAAATGCATGAAACACGTAGATAGCTCGAAAAAAACCAGTACGCTTTGTTACTCGTGCTGGGGAATGTTAAGTGGAGTCTGAGGACCGCAGCAGGTGGGAAGGATTTTCATCGCACAATGTCGCTGATGTAAGGCATCAGTCTAACTTTGAATATCTTGCTGTGTGGTCAAATGCAGCTTGTTAAGGCGTTCAGTCTATCCTGGCCTCAAATTCACTGAATTGATGGTCAACTTGTGCAGGTAAAATCAATGGCACAGCTTGACCATTGCTAACTGATTAACCTTTTACTAATTTTTTCTTTCTTTATGTTCAGCCAGACACAATTCATTCTCATATTTACATTTTATATCGCATTTATATCAATTGGTGACCAAACTTCGTAATCAGCTATGCAGAATACGTGGTGTTGTGTAGCAAAAATACAGTTAATTTTGCTTTCTCCACTTTGTCCGAAAATTCATCCGTGCCAACGAGTTAGCACATTCCTGCATACTGTCTATTTTCATAACCAAATGTGTTGAAATTTTGTTCTTGCTTACAAAAAGAAATAACATGAAAAACCTCCTAAGGCTTACAACACCCTCATGTGTACAATGAAACCTTAACCGGATTCACTTGTGCTAAATACCTGACAGTTACTTTTGGCAGTAACATGGCACTGTTACCTCGTGTTATTGATTTTCACACCAAAGTGCTAAAATTCGTTTCAAGTCTGTCGCTTCAATTCTCTGTCGTGTCCACGCGATTAGTCAGTCGACTTATTAAACCTTTGTCCTTCATAACGGACACATTGTTTAACGACTGTTTTCCCGGGCTTTTTGTTGAAAGACTGAACTTCTCATTGGATCCGCAAACACCTGCCTTCTATTACTAGCATTTCCTGCATCCTGTCCGCTAATTTTTTGCTTCATATGTTGTACAAACTTACAAAGTGTTTGCAACAAAAGTTTCTATCTAACACAATTCACCCATTTTATTTGCATCTTTCTAAATGTACTTTCACATTCTTTACCAGATCCCGGCACAAACGTATATTTGCATGCATCCGGTTTAATAGCGCTTCCCCTATTCCTTAGTTAGTTTGATTCTTGCGCAATATCAGCCTTCTGGTCCTTTAATTGACCATAAAACTGAATCAACGGCTTTCACAACGGACACAGACTGCGATCGTTCTATTATTAATTCCCAGTTCCATGACTATCATTCATATTTTGTGACTCAGGTGTAGTTACTTCATTGTCCTCCACTTCTAGATCTAGATATGGAAACGACTAGAATTCACCTCTCGAGGTGCACAGATCGTATGACTTAGTTGATCTGAATTGAAAATTTGACTTTCACAAGAACCAAGTGTACGTCATAGCCTGGTTATCACACACAGCTGTACAATAAGCAGACAACAATATAGACCTAAATTTTCTGTTGGGAACCGTGGGTTCTTTAAACTTCCAGGTAAATTGTCGCGCATGTTTATGTGTTGATTAGTTTGTACTGTACATCAGGTTTGAAATTTTGAATATTCTAGAAGTATATCACCGATAAAACACGTCCTTGCTATGAGTCAATGTAGAGCACGCCATTAAGAGTGGGACCTGAAATAACGAAGGAAACCTCCGGCAGTTGAACAGATAGCTGTTAATTCGTGATCTGCTTTATCATCACGTTAAACTGTTGAAGTATTCGTGCCAACATCGAATTGATCATTCAACCTATTCTTTTTTCCAATGCAGTATTATGTCTAGCATTCTGTGGAGTCGTAACAGTCACTGCCTTCGATTATAATCGTTTGTTGAAAGTTGGTCTTAGAAAGTCACATGTCGAGTCCAGTGGATTTCCGCTTATTTGGGCTGGCCGACAAAACGTCACTCAGCCGAAGTACCGAGTTGATCGGCAGGAAGAGTGAGGCTGCAATAATGATAGATGTTATTGTACTCCCTCGGTGTGTGTGGTTGTACGACTGACGCACAGGTTGAGAGGCGGATAGATCTGAGGGTGAGTTGTGTCCTTGCCCATTGACTGGACCAAGATCGTGAGCTCATTTGCACAGGACGCCAACTCGTATGCGAAGTTCATGTGTTCGACCCCAGATATAGCAATAGGCATCGGTACAAGAGATTCTCTGTGTTTATGATGTTCATTTCGTGTAAAATAATTGCAAACCTTCTTTTTACGGAAGATGGTGAGTTCGATGACCGCATTATGTATTTTGACATCCAGTACACCTGACGTTTAACATAACGACAGTTATATCAGTGATTCTGTCGCCATTTGTAATATCCTATTTGCTTGCATCAAGCTTACGTGTGTAATACGTAGTGATACCTATATGGATTGAGTCAGTTTTCACTGTGCATTCATGGCCTAATGTGTGTCCAAGCAATTGTTTCTTGCTTACCTGGACAGTTCATACCGCTGGAAAATATTTAAATACATTTTATCCATACCTTTCGGTGGTCAGTTTTTGTATGGCTCGTCTTTTACATGAACAAGCTCATAATTCCTGTGTGATGGTGAAAGCTCGACGAAACGGTGAGTTGGAACTTATATACTTCCGTGTTTTAATAGTCAAACCTTTCTTTGAACCGTTCTATATTCCCCTTATCACATTACATATGATGGCATAATTCTTTTCGAGATGAACATCCCAAAAGGGTTTTTTACCGCTTAACAGACCCCGTATCATGGAATCGCACAACAGCTGTGATAACTGTTTGTAGGTGTTGAATTTCAGCTATAGTGCATCGCATCAGATCTCCTCACAACATCCACCAGGAGTTTTCCGAAGTCCTAAAACGGGCCAGTTAACCTATTCTTGTGATACTACTAACGAATTCTGATCATCGTCAAGCCGTTGCTTAAACCAACCAACGCAACTGGTGTCTACCAGGTGTTGTTCTCTCTGGCTACGATACGTCTGGCCCGCTGCACGTACTGTCTGGCTTGTCAGTCAAAATATCAAGTTGTGTTGTAGCTCTGTTGGTGCGTGAAAGATTGGATTTCGTGTGCGAAATACAACCTTCACCGTGCACGCAGACACACGGGCTGTGTTTATGAAACATACTATATAGGAGGGCAGGGCCGTTAAATCAAGCGTTGCGAACAGCACCATCATTCTAGTTTTTTCCCGAAGGCTGCGGTTATACTGTAGTGAAACATACCCCAACTTGAACAGGATTAAAAATAGAAGGAACATGACACTCATCTGCAAAAGTTTCGGCAATGTGTAGGTCACATGATGCGAAATGAGGATCGACACACGGAAGGCCTGTCTGACCAGATCGCTGCATGCACTTTGAAAGTTTTTGCGCTATGGAGTAAAATACAGGTCTAGTAAGAAAAATGTATCACACGCATTTGTAACTTACTTGAATTTACGTCAGCCTAGACTTCTGGTACCAATGACATATAATTAGTCAGTTTAGACGAGACACTTACCTTGAGATAATTGTCCGTCAGTAGTGAAAAAGAATTGTCTAAAATCTATTATATCAAGAATTCCCCATTTTGCTGGATCATGTGTAGTACAGTGTACCAAAACATTGTATTCTCCTCGAGTGCTTGTAATCAAGTTATCTTTATCACACGTTCATTCAAGCATTTCTTAGAAACCAGCTAGCAACAGTAATCCAACAACCATTTATTGATGTCCACGGACTCATTCTAAAGATAGTGTCGATATGACTAGAAACGTTAGGTGCTTGTATTAAGATGTGGACGACACACAGCTTCATTCATAGTTAAATACGCTGTTGTTGTAGCCACATTCCCACCACAGTTGTCTGAAACTAAAAGGTTAGTGCAGTTGGCATCAGTTAGTTGGTTTGGAAAAAACCCAGACGGTCACCTACAATTCAGTACAGTTTTGCGCTTTCGTCCACTGAATATCCGTTCACTGAAAGCAAATAATAAAACTTGTTACTCACCGTATTGTTGATTATCTCTCAATACCGATGGATAGTTCGGTTTTTATTCAACGTATTTCATTCATCCTGTCAATATTCCGTTTGTTTAAACATAAAGTTCCGCTGAGCTCGGAATGTAGACCATCAAACGCCAAAATTAGGTAATCAACTAAGTTGTGGTAAACAGATTAGAGGTTCGAGTTCCCATTACAGGACTGTAGATGTAAGGCTATGTACGGTTACTCAGGAGGCGTGGACAGTCATGAAAAGCGAGGTGATGGTCCTTCAGTATCGACGTGACTTGTTACCAGATTAACTGAGTCAGGTCGTCAGTGGTACTAGACATAATCTTATGGTAGGTATATTCGTTAGGAAAACTGTCTGTCCAGAGTGACCAGGAATCTCAGTGTTATGATGCTCCTAGCGACAAATACGGTCAAGTATGAATGTTCAAGTAGACATTCAACGAAAATTGACTATTGCCAGGGTAAAGCTCTAATTACAAGACTCCTCAAATGTTATCCAACTGTTTACGATACTTAGTTTTGTTGGATATAACAAAATCCAATAATGAGATTGATTAATCCCAGAAGGTACGGTGATCAACACGGAATACCTAAGCAACCAATGGCAAGGAGCAAGTACACGCAAATGTAGCTTCAACAAATAGTCAGAGTTGGCTAACCGTTGCTAAATGATCTTCTCCCCTCGGCTTGTTCATCAGCGTTAGACGCGTATGCATTAGCTGTACTATTTGAGGAATGTGAGCAACCTCGAAGCCACTTCGTCCAAATATTTTTCTTAAGCGTCCGATGCGCTTTTATACAAGTAACATGCATTGGTCATGATCTTCCTCCATGTACGTCAACAACTTGTAAAAGTAGACTGCAATTTGTGACAGCTCAGTACTACCATGTAATCGTTATGTGAATCATTTCAGAGGCTAGCAAATAGCAGTACGAGCTTTTTGAAACAATCAAAGTTCAGTTAGCTGATGTTACGGGACAAAAGATGACTGTTCAAAGGAGACTATTCTTCTTAATAACAGTTTTTGCAACACAGGTATCAGTCAGTGGCAAAGCTGACTTTATTTACCATCACAAAAGGTAAATCATTACTGAAGCTTGGCTTCTGGCCTACGCTAACTCATTCAGCGAACATGTAACAGATTTGCTTGACGCTTGCCATGTACTAACACCTATGGATAAGCTTATCTTGAAGGAAAATGACCACTCCTATTGACATATTGTACCCAAGAGCCTAAATGGACGTTTGTTCATAAAGGACGAAATTCCGTATTGTTTAACACTCATTTTCAGTGTTTGTAACTTTGCATACAAACTTGCGAGAAATTTTGAAGGTGATCTAACGTAGTTACTTATGTAGGCAAGAAATAGAGACCATTAAACCTCATTGGTTATCAGATAAAGTGCTGATTTTTACGTGTGAACATAATGAACCAACTGACATCATTATTTGTATGTGTAGTTTGAAGCAGGTTGAAAACAAAATCATTATCGGGTTAGTGCAATGTATCACTTTATCTCCAAAACCACACATACTTAAAATAAACAGACAAACGAACGAAACTGACGTAAATATTCCATAAAGCAGGAAATATTTAGGAAATTAAATTATGAGTAAGATCGTCGAATGAATAGTACCATCGTCGGAATTACCACATCGTTTTCGGTTTCATTTCCGAAATACGCGATACGATGCATCATAAATATATGGCAAATAATGGGTGGTCTACAGTATCTTCGCGGTTCGTTCTTTTTTGCTGTAGTGACAAATGCACATGACTGTTGGAGTTGTGTGAAGTTAAACTGTCTAACTATATTACTTGTGAGTAGTCATGCGGATACTCGTATTACGATAACGAATTAACCTCGAAAGAATATAGGGAGTAACAAGGAACAGCGGTTTAGCGACGGGTGAGCTGATCTGGTATTACCTCTGTGTACAAATGAGTGGTTATTTCTTTTGTGCTGTAGAAAAATGCCATGTGTGTCTATTTGATGATGTTCAGAGAGTTCTCTGAAACTGACGTCTATCGTAGCATTTCTGGCATTCACACCTTAAACAAAACCATGTAATTTCTGCTCAAATTAGATTTTACGATTAATTTATATAAAATATTTACTGACAGCTTGAGCCAAACATGCGATTGTGTCAAAAGCATTCTAAGGATCAAGAACGGTGAACTGGATCTAAAATTACCAGTGACTGGACAGAGCCTCATTGTTCTAGCAGAAGCAAGTGGCTTGGAAAAATGGAGGCCATAATGGTTGGACTAACATTTCCAGATGGGGACTGACCCATGGCTTTCGGAGTGAACCAGACCACTGAAGATCCCATGATAAAAATTGTTCGCCGGCTCTCCCTACTACAATAGAGAGGAGGAGGAGGGGGAGAGGACTATATGCATGACCTAATACCAGGAACTCAGAACACACAGCGGTTGTACAAAGACGTCGTCAGAGTTAACAGAACTGAACTAGACGATAATCCAAAAGGGCGCAAGTTATAGAGTTAGCGATTCTAGAAGTGGTTAACCAACATTAGCAGTGGACAACCTTCTGTAATCGAGAATCAACCCGCAACGAAAACTTTTAGAATACACAGGTCAGACTTCCGTTTGAACGATGTTGGCATTTTGCACATCAAACACGGGACGGAAGGAGGGTTCTAGTATTGCCGACACTCGTGCAGGAATTTCACTAGCTGACTCGTAAGAGATGGTAACAAAATTACGAAATGTTGAAGCAAAGAGCTTACTGACTGGGTATGAAAGGTGCTGTCAACGCTTAAAAACTAACAATGTTGGCTGCTACTAAGCGTTAACCACCTGAATCGATGACCCACTCAATCAAACTTATTAAGTTAAACTGCCCAGTAAGTGTAATGGACTCTTTCAAACTGACTACTTACGACAACTAATACGTCATCTTAACGATAGAACATCTAAAATGATGGATCAAGGCAGTCGGTGTGATAAAAACGCTGCATGTGAGGGCGTGATGAACCTTCCATGTTAGTAGTACCGGATGGAATACAGACGTAACCTTTGTAAACCAACGAACTTGCTGTGGATCTTTACTACTTTTGCTGATCAGATACAAGCTAAAGACTCTGTCTTCTGATAAGAAAAGGCTTTGATGCTGTACTTGGTTTGTTTGTTTGTTTGTTTGTTTTGTACAAAACTGTCAGTTGTCTGAAGTGTTCAGCAAAAGGTCTTGACATGGACCTCACGAAAACCACACTCAACATCACCACAAAATCTGGGTAAAAAATGGATGCAGTTCCTCTATAAGTAGGATTTAAAAATGTGTCCTTATTGGAATGGTGGAAAATTGAAAGTAGAATATTCGATTCTGTAGTGAACAGTAAGCAAGTTATGTCTACTTAACCGTTTAACAAAACGGGTCACCATCATCTCGTTGATCACTGTATGTATGCCTCAGAATGTTGGCATTACAACTAACGCGCACCTGTTTTTGTGGTTTGTGAACACGATTAGTCCCATTTGGTCTTAGTTGTAAAAAAGCTCATATCTAACTTTCCCTTAGGTATTTAGACATATTTCTGCGAAACCGGAATTTGTGTGCTGACTGTCGATCAGTATGATGTGCAACCGCTTAAAGTCTGGTCTTTATTTCGGTCGCTGTATGTGACTGGTTACATAAACCGGAATGGCAGTCCAGTGCCACGTTTTCTTTCTAAGTTGACTAGCGAATATAATGTTCAAGTGTTCTAG